>PVKV010025451.1:0-29658 GCA_004027835.1 Alouatta palliata | reverse complement strand
AAAAAAAAAAAAAAAAAAAAGAAAGAAAGAAAAAGAAATAACAAATTTCATTCTTTCTTTCTCAACAGCAGGCTGAGCAGGGGTACTTTCAAGGATCTCTTTATAGTCTTGCCTGTGTATTCATGGCAAGACCCACATGGCTTCTTTCAGGAATGAAGCGATGTTTTGTTGGGACATGTGTGTAGTTAGACTGAGGCAGCTGGTGTGGAAACCTTTCTAGGACTGCTCAAAATGTGTCAAAAACATGTCAGTGAGGCCTTGGCCAAATCAAATAAAAATGAGTCCGTGTATTCACTATGGTTTTTCGTTATTTATTTATTTATTGGAGATGGAGTTTCATTCTTGCTGCCCGGGCTGGAGTGCAACGGCATGATCTCGGCTCACCGCAACCTCCGCCTTCCAGGTTGAAGCAATTCTCCTGCCTCAGCCTCCCAAGTAGGTGGGATTACAGGCGTGCGTCACCATGCCCAGCTAATTTTTGTATTATTAGTAGAGACGGGGGTTTCGTCATGTTGGCCAGACTGGTCTTGAACTCCTGACCTCAGGTGATCCACCCTGCTCAGTCTCCCAAAGTGCTGGGATTATAGGCATGAGCCACCCTGCTCAGCCTGGCTGTGTCTTTTACAACCATCTTTTATTTCATACAGTGTTCCTAAAATGTTGTTGTTTTAACATGTAACCAATGAAAATATATTAATGAGACATTCCAGTTTAAAATGTCAATAGTATCAAGATTGAGAAACTTTGGTTTAGACACTGGTTGCATCACCAACCAAATATATGGCTTTGAGTCTACCCTTCTGAATCTCACTCAATATTCCCACATAAAAATGGGGAGATTAATACCTATATCACAGTGGTAATGCTTACAACACTTAAAAAAGCACTCACAATGGGCCAGGCACAGGAAACCAAAATAAACAGGCTAAACTTCAGAAAGGTTAGTGAACTCAAGTTGGACCACTATTGAGTGGCTGAGCAGGATTAGAAAGTAATCCAAATATGATCCTTTACGTGCCTCCAAGACTCCAGCTTGAGGGGTGTATGGCTCCCTTGACCATTCAGTTGGAGGGTCACTGGCACTTCCATGACCTCCTTGCACAGAACTGATCGGAGTTATGAAATCCATTAACAACAACTTGCTCATCTGGATAAAACTGAAGTGTCAAAAAAGGTGGTAGCCAGGAGAGAAATATAATAGAATTAATTGATGCCCAAATGTCTCGAGTGTTGTGATGCATTACAATCAGTGCTTAATAGACTTACTGGATGTAAATGGACAATCTAATGTCGTTTCCAGGAACAAAAACCCTGATCCAGCTTTCCAGAAACACGGGGTGTTTCAGTCCCAGCACCACTGCTGCCAAAAGTTACAGCTAAAGTGCTTTAGCTGGAAGCTTCTCACTCAGATAGAATTCTTTAAGAGAAAACAATGGCTCCGTATACACAATCACCAAAGGTTCTTTTTCTTTTACAGATAATTATTTCCAATGCTTTTCTCTCTTCAAACCTACAACTCTTATTTCATATCTCAAAAAGATTTTATGAACAAAAGTATAAAATTCCAATTTACATGTCAGATATGGTTCTAATTCTGGACAAACTATCCCATTTTCCTGGATCTAGGAGTCCCTGTTGATAGGCAATGACATTCTCTGCTGTAAAGCATCATAACAGCAGCCATTTCTTGCGTGTGTGTTATGCCCACATGCTTGACATGTGCCATCATTCTCATTTTACTGTTGAGGAAACTGAGGCTTAGAGAGGTCTAATGACTTGCCCCATACTACAGAGATAGAAAGTGACAGTCAGTTTGAAATGGGGGCTCTTGGAATCTGAAGTCTGACATCATGCTACCACACCACAGCAATGACAACTGTGATGCAAATCCAGGGACCTACCCTAACAGGTTCAAGGAAGTAAAGGAAATTTTAGAAGCAAGATGAGCAATATCATCTTTTGGCTGTTTAGCAGGAGGCAAAGGGTAGTTGGTAAGAGGAGCAGGGAATTTGGAGTTAAACTAGACTTGAGCCTCATATTCAAGAGTCTAAACTGAAGTTTCTCAATCTTAGCACCACTGTCATTTTGGGACAGATAATTTTTGTTGAGGGGTGTTTAGCGGCGTCCCTGGCCACTACCCAATAGATGTTGGTAGCATCTCCCCACCCCACCCCCACCTCCAATTGAGATGACCAAAACTGTACCCAACATTGCCCAGTGTCCCGAGGGTACACAAATGGCCCTTTACCCCAGGCAGAGAAATAACGATTTAAGCTAGGTCTTTCAGGCCCCAAAGTCCGTAGTCATTCCACTACGTCACGTCATCATCCATACATATTGTTACGAAGCTTCATAGCACTGTGTTGTTTTTCTTCCTCACTTTATATAATTTCATATTTGTTTGTATGATTATTTGATCGGTTTCCCCAACCTATATCAACATATTTGAATGCCAGGGCAGGCTTTTTTTGCTAAAGACTTTTTCCCCAGCACTTAGTACGGAGTGTGGCACATAGTAAGTGCTCAATAAATGTTTGTTAAAAGACTAGATGGCTAGGGATAGGGAAGGAAGAAAGAAGGGTTTTCCTGTATTCTTAGTTCTGTACTTCGGCAGTCAGTAGATAGTCTTATATGCCCAACACAGTCACTGACTGTTCACTGGGTGTGCTTTTTCTCCTTGACCAGATTATAAGAACCGATGGGCAGGGACATACACTGTAGGATGTTTGGATCCCATGGCACCCAGCCCCGTGCTCAACACAAGGGAGACACGCAGCACACAGTTACTCCACCAGAGTAAGTATAATGCCCCTGGGAGCTTGCAGCCTTTCACAGGCAAAGGATGATTAGGATGTTCAGGGAATATGGATGGAGAATTACCTTCTTTCAGATATTTTAAAAGCCAAACTGCCATCTACTAAGTTGGTTTATTCCCAATTTATGCCGTCATTAGCACTACTTGAGAGTTCGCACTTCTCTGCACTCTGGAGCTGACCTCATTTACTGATAGTTTTTGCAGCATTGCTTAGGAGATGATTGGGGCTGTCAGTAGTCTTATGAAAACGTCATCCTTATTTCTCTAGGCTTCGCAATCTTGGGGTTAACACTGGATCACCAGTCAGTCAGGAAACAGAATTTCTCTGACTCTCCCACACTACACAAATGCTGGCTTTTTGGCACCGTTTTACTAAATTCTGGGTGTTTCACAGGTGTTTATAGCAAAGGCCTCTCGGCTACTGGTAGTCACCATTTTCCTCTCTTGCTCTGTCTCATATCACCACTGGGGCCACCAACACTCATCCCTGTCTGTGTCACAGCTATTGGTACGAATTATGTCATAATTGATGACTCTGTCTTATACCATCAACATCTTACAGAGATTTTAGTGAAACAGCTCCTTCAAATTTTCATCAATAGGGCTTACTAATGAAATTTCAAATCTAAAAGAAGAATATACACTACAATTTTTATTGCTTCCTTATAAGGTTTTTGTGTGCCAATATTTACCTGTATGTATGTAACGCTAACAAATTCTATTCTATTCTCCACATAGTACAATCTCTAAACAAAGTTGAATTTAAAGAAATATAGTCTGGCCGGGCGTGGTGGCTCATGCCTGTAATCCCAGCACTTTGGGAGGCCGAGGCGGGTGGATCATGAGGTCAAGAGATCGAGACCATCCTGGTCAACATGGTGAAACCCCGTCTCTACTAAAAATATAAAAATTAGCTGGGCATGGTGGCACGTGCCTGTAGTCCCAGCTACTTGGGAAGCTGAGGCAGGAGAATTGCTTGAACCCAGGAGGCGGAGGTTGCGGTGAGCCGAGATCGCGCCATTGCACTCCAGCCTGGGTAACAAGAGCGAAACTCCATCTCAAAAAAAAAAAAAAAAAAAAAAAAAGAAATATAGTCTGTGCATAAAATGTTTATTAAAAAGTATTTCCAACTTCTGTACTGATCTCTTGAAAACCCTTAAAGTTGCCCCAATTCATACCACACACTACACTTCTCAAGCTGCTCTGGGGATCTTGCATGCTCAATCACAAAACTCTTTCAAGCCTATTTATGCCTATCTTTTCCCTCTCTCTTCTCCCTAATCTTTAACTCTGTACTGGCTAGACTAGCTTGGCTTCTCAAAATATCCTCCCTACTTTCAGGCATATCCCTTTATATGCATTGTCTTCATTCAGTATCTACAAGTGGGGTGGGGTGGAGCATGGTGGCTCACACCTGAAATCTCAGCACTTTGGGAGGCCGAGGCAGGCGGATCACGAGGTAAGGAGTTTGAGACCAGCCTGGCCAACATGGTGAAAACCCGTCTCTACTAAAAATACAAAAAATTAGTTGGACATGGTGGCACGCACCTGTAATCCCAGCTACTCAGAAGGCTGAGGCAGGAGAATTGCTTGAACCTGGGAGGCGGAGGTTGCAGTGAGAGGAGATTGTGCCATTGCACACCAGCCTGGGTGGCAGAGCAAGGCTCTGTCTCAAAAAAAAGAAAAGAAAAGGAAAAAGCAGGGTGGGAGGAGGTCAAGACTCACTTTGGTGTATGAAGGGAGGATAAGGAAGAGAAGAAAGGCAGGAATAATTACATGTCAATTAATCTTACTCTGTCTACCTCCCATACATTTTTATTTTTTGTGTTTCTAATATATATGGGATCCTACGACATGTATTAAACAGCTATTGAGTTTTTATAATTAATGTTAAATTATTGCTAAAGTATTAGTTATCCATTGCTGCAGAAAAATTACCCAAAAACTTAGGGGTTTAAAGCAACCAACATTCATTATTTCACCATTTCTGTGGATAGGTTTCACCTATAACTCACTTAGGTGACCTGGCTCAAAGTCTCTCATGAGATTGCAGGCAAGCTGTTGGCTGAGGCTGTGGTCTCATCTGACTAATTGACTGGGAGCCAGAGAATCTTCTCCCAAGCTCACTCACATGGCTGTTGTCAGGCCCCAGGCCTTCACTACCTAGGCCTCCCCACAGAGTTGCCTCGGGACATAGCAACTGGCTTCCTCCATGGTAGGTGATCTGAGAGAGTAAAAGAGAGTGCACTCAAGATGGAAACCGAATCCTTTTAATGACCTAATCATGGAAGTGACATCTCATTACCTCTGCTCAAGAAGAGAGTCAGTAAGTCCAGCTCACACTCAAGGAAAAGCAGTTACACAAGGGCATAAACGTCAACGAGAAGGAATCACTGGGCACCGTCCAACACTGCTTATGACACATACACAGCATACCTCATTCTTTTTAACTGCAGCACAGCATTCCAAAATTTCAATGAACTATAATTTTTTTAATATCAGCCATGATTTCTTCTTTTTTAAAAATTTTGTCTTCACTTTCTGCCTTTTGTTTAATGACTTACAGCCAATATCATACTGAATGGGCAAAAACTGGAAGCATTCCCTTTGAAATCTGACACTAGACAAGGATGCCCTCTCTCACCACTCCTATTCAATACAGTACTGGAAGTTCTAGCCAGAGCAATCAGGCAAGAAAAAGAAATAAAGGGTATTCAATTAGGAAAAGAGGAAGTTAAAATGTCTCTCTTTGCAGACAATATGATTGTATATTTAGAAGACCCCCCTCGTCTCAGCCCAAAATCTCCTGAAACTGATAAGCAACTTCAGCAAAGTCTCAGGATACAACATCAATGTGCAGAAATCACAAGCATTCCCATACACCAATAACAGATTTAAAGAGAGCCAAATCAAGAACTAACTCCCATTCACAACTGCTACAAAGAGAATAAAATACCTAGGAATACAACTAACAAAGGATGTAAAGGACCTCTTCAAGGAGAATTACAAATCACTGCTCAATAAAATAAGAGAGGACACAAACAGATGGAGAAACATTCCATGTTCATGGCTAGGAAGAATCAATATCGTGAAAATGGCCACACTGCCCAAAGTAATTTATAGATTCAATGCTATTCCCATCAAGCTACCAATGATCTTCTTCACAGAACTGGAAAAAAACACCTTAAACTTCATATGGAACCAAAAGAGAGCCCGCATAGCCAAGTCAATCCTAAGCAAAAAGAACAAAGCTGGAGACATCATGCTACCTCACCTCAAACTATACTACAAGGCTACAGTAATCAAAACAGCATGGTACTGGTACCAAAACAGAGATACAGACAAATGGAACAGAACAGAGGCCTCACAGGCAAGCCACACATCTACAACCATCTGATCTTTGACAAACCTGACAAAAATAAGCAACAGGGAAAAGATTCCCTGTTTAATAAATAGTGTTGGGAAAACTGGCTAGCCATGTGCAGAAAGCAGAAACTGGACTCCTTCCTGACACTTTACACTAAAATTAACTCCAGATGGATTAAAGACTTAAACATAAGACCAAATATCATAAAAACCCTAGAAGAAAATCTAGGCAAAACCATTCAGGACATAGGCATAGGCAAGGACTTCATGACCAAAACACCAAAAGCATTGGCAACAAAAGCCAAAATGGACAAATGAGATCTAATTAAATTCCAGAGCTTCTGTACAGGAAAATAAACTTTTTTCTTCAGTATTTTAGAATTTATACATTACATTTATATTGGTTAATATTAATTCTTAACATTTTTTGGTCAGCCTTTTTACCTTGCTGCCTACTCTGAGAATAAGACAAGATTTTTGACATGCTTTTACTCCCTACCTACATCTTCACTTTCTTAAAATAATCTGAACTCTTAACTCGAGATTTGTGCTGTCCAATACGATGGGTCCAGACACTTGTGGCTGTGGAGCACTTGAAATGTTGCCAGACTGCATCGAGATATGCTGTAAGAACAAAATATACACCAGATTTCAAAACCTTAGCATGAAAAAAAATGTAAAATCTATTGCTAATAATTCCTTTTTTTTCTTCCTTTTTTCTTTTGCCAGTATGTTGTGATCTCAGCTAATAATTCTTATACTGATTATATTTTGAAATAATATTTCTGATATATTGGGCTAAATAAAATACATTATTAACAGCAATTTTACTTGTTTCTTTTTACTCTTTTTAATATGGCTACTGGAAAATGTAAAATTATATAAATGGCTCATATTTATAGCTTGCATTATATTTGTATTGAACAGTGCTACTGTGGATTGTGATAGTTTTTATTTTTAACATAATGCTTTTATTTTCTTAGGAATAATTACTTAACAATTGCCTTAAGTTTTTCATCCATATTATCAAGAATTATTTGAACTTAAATTTAAGTTATACTAGTATCTTTGTTCATTTTCCTTGTATCCTATGTCTTTCTCTTTTCCTGGATTTATTTTTCATTTTGATATCTTCAATCTTGAGTAATTCTTAATGTAGAGTCTGTGAAGGATTAACTTTTTAAGTCCTTTTATATCTGAAAATATCTTTATTTTTTTCTCATTCTTGATTTATATTTTGGCAGGGTAGTGAATTACTCCATTTTCTCTGACAATCTATTTTTAGTGGTTCTGATTTAATGTAAGTAATCTGTTCCCCTTTCCTGACTACAAGTTCTCAAGACTTTTTATTTTTGTAGTTCAGATTTTTCATTAGGATGCTTCAATGACTGGTTATTTTTTCACTAATTCTGCTAGGTACTTAGTGAGCCCTTTTAAAACTGAACTCATGTTTCTTCAGCTATGAGATTTAGAAAAGAAATACTCTATCGTTTGTACCTTTTCAACATCTCTGGATGACTCATAATAAAGTTATTAGAAACTTTAGATCTATCCTTCATAACTCATTTTTTTCTCTTATTTCCATCATTCTGGGGAACCCCTCAGCTCAGTCTTCCTCTGATTTGATTTTCAGTTAAGTCCACTCTTCTGTCCTGCTGCTGATTAGATTTTGGTTGTCTTGTTTTGTCTCCTAGCTTTTACTTTCATTCTGTCAAAAGGGATTGAGGAGGAAAGGCAAGTCAATGCCTGTTCAGTCTGCCATTTTGAATCGTATCTTCTAGTTAATGTTGGCTCTTTTATTGAAGACACCTTTCTTTAAGATTCACACCTATAAGAGGTTGGTGACAGAAACCAAGCATGCCTATAATTCATCCTTCTCTCTGAGCTGGAGGATTGTTCTTAGGTCAAGCTTGGATACCTCAGATCTCTTCTCTTAGAGTGAGTTATTTCTTAGGTGTATCTTCCATTTCTCATGTAGATGTTCTCAAACCTGGGTTTTAATTAACTTTTAATTAACTTCCTCCTCCTGTGTAGAAACCAGTTTTGTCGAGCCGGGCGCGGTGGCTCACGCCTGTAATCCTAGCACTTTGGGAGGCTGAGGCGGGAGGATCACTTGAGGTCAGGAGTTCAAGACCAGCCTGACCAATATGGTGAAACCCCGTCTTTCAAAAAAAAAGAAAGAAACCTGTGGGGGGCCTTTGGCCAAGCCTCAGATGGTAAAAGTTGCCATTTACCAGAAATCACACGGACTTTCCCAACCGTTAACAACTTGCAGCTGCCCCTATCTTTCTCAACCGTAAACAACTTGCAGCTGCCTCTGTCTTTCCCGCCCACGGGCACCACGGGCGCTTGTGGCTCCTCCCTTGTTTACTAATTCCTTGCAGCTGCCTTTATAAGCTGCTTTCCCCCGCTGAATAAACGAGACTTGATCAGACTCCTGTCTTGTCTCCATTCTTCGCGCCTCCTGTCCCTCTTTCATCCCCACTCCCTCTCCCTCGTCCCCGTTGTTGTCCTGCAGGTCGGGACAGAAACCAGTTTTGTCTTTATTTGCAATTATTTAAAGTATTTTCAAGAATTTTTTTTTTTCGAGATGGAGTCTCATTCTGTGACCCAGGCCGGAATGCAGTGGTGTCATCTTGGCTCATTGCAGCCTTCACCTTCTGGGTTCCAGCAATTCTCCTGCCTCAGTCTCCCAGGTAGCTGGGATTTCAAGCACATGCCACTACACCTGGCTAATTTATGTATTTTTAGTAGAGATGGAGGTTTCGCCGTGTTGGCCAGGCTGGTCTGGAACTCCTGACCTCAGGAAATTCTCTCACCTCGGCCTCCCAAATTGCTAGGATTATAGGCATGAGCCACTGCACCTGCCCAAGCTATTTTTTTATTGTGACAAAATGCGTACACATACATTAAAGTTACCATTTGAACCATTTACAATGTACAACTAATGTACAACCATGTATAATTCAGTGATGTTTAGTAGATTCACAATTTTGTGCCAACATAGCAAACATATAGTTCCAAAACATCTTTATCACCCTAAATGGAAACCCAGTTTTCAGAACATGGTTAGACAAACAGAAAAAAAAAAAAAAAAAAGGCAGGCTCTAATTTACAAGTGCCTGCATATTGGGAGGCAGGGGTGGTTTCTACAGTTGGAGAGAGGTTTTATGATAACTGTAATCATCAAAGAGGATTCACAAATGGTCTCTTGTATAGGTACTAAGAACTTGCCCAAACTGTAACTAAGTACCATCGCTTAAAGATGACAGAAGGGCCTTGGGTATTATGCTAGAAACTAGTACTCAGTTCTATGGTGAGCTACAAACTCAGCCAGCTGCAGGACTGAAACAAATGATCAACAGATGAAGTGCTGACAATGAAATGTAATGGCAATGAATTAAACCTTGTAGAATTGATCACTGTATTATTATTATTTTTTTAATATATATATTTTTTATTGCATTTTAGGTTTGGGGGTACATGTGAAGAACATGCAAGATTGTTGCATAGGTACACACATGGCAGTGTGATTTGCTGCCTTCCTCCCCATCACCTATATCTGGCATTTCTCCCCATGCTATCCCTCCCCAACTCCCCACCCCCTGCTGTCCCTCCCCTTTTTCCCCCTGACAGACCCCAGTGTGTGATGCTCCCCTCCCTGTGTCCATGTGTTCCCATTGTTCAACACCCGCCTATGAGTGAGAATATGTGGTGTTTGATTTTCTGTTCTTGGATCACTGTATTATTAATATTCCATTAACTGAAGACCTTTCTACTTGACCATTTTTCCTTGAATTCCAGTGGCTACTTCCAGTTTAATGTGAGACTTGGTTTTGTAACTTAGTACCAAAAATGAAAAACTGCAACTATGTTAAAGCCTAGAGTTAGCTGTATGAGCTGATTTATTTTCTAATCCTTGGACTCAAAAAATAAAAAAAATAAAAAAAGCATCCAGCCACCTAAGGGCACACGTATGTCATCCTTCCCACTTACTATATGTCATCATTTAAAATAAGTTTCATCAAACATCTTTCAGAGTTTTTATGCAATAAACCTGTAGGGGCAGGCAGGCTGGCTAGTAACACTGACTGTGATTCACAGGGGATATGTCATTTAGGAGGCTTTTGACTGCAAATCATAGAAAACCCAATGCAAAATAATTGCAAATAAAGACAAAACTGGTTTCTACACAGAAGGAGGAAGTTAATTAAAACCACTGCCTGACAAGACAGAATTTATACTGCCTACAACTTACAAAGACAATGAACAGGGCTCAAAGACAATGAGGCCAGATGTGGTACCTCATGTCTGTAATCCCAGCACTTTGGCGGCCAAGGTCAGCAAATTACTTGAGGTCAGGAGTTTGAGGCCAGCCTGGCCAACATGGCAAAACCCTGTCTCTACTAAAAATATGAAAACTAGCTAGGTGTGGTGGCATGTGCCTGTAATTCCAGATACTCGGAAGGCTGAGCCACAAGAATCCCTTGAACCCAGGAGGTGGAGGTTGCAGTGAGCTGAGATGGCACTATTGCACTCCAGCCTGGGTGTGAGTGAGACTCTGTCTCCAAAAAAAAAAAAAAAAAAAAAGGCCAATAAACAAGCTAGGATGTGGATTTGATCATTTAGAAGGATATGCCCTGGACAATGTATATTTTCTATTGAAATGCCAATTTTTCTTCATTCCCAAGGACATCATGTAGTCGATATTTGTTTAGCCACTTAGAGATTTTTTTTTTAAAAAAAGAGAAAATATCCATTTTTAGAACTTTTTTTAAAATTCAAAAAACAGGCATATGTCTTGAAATTGCTGAGTCATACATTCTAAGGAAAAATAAAAAGCTCTAGAACCAAAGAGCAGAGCAGCACATGAGACTCAAAGGAACACTTTTGTGGAGAACATGTCCGGGGTCAGAAGCTGGACAAGCTTGAACCCAGCACAGTAGCGCTCTGAGCTTGGACAAAGCCTCCAAAACCAGATGGTGAGGCCAAGGTCAAAGTCAGGCTCCTGCTGAGCAGGTCTAAGAATCTGAGCAAACAGTTGGTAAAGGCCAAAAAGGTCAGAAGACCTCAGAGAGCACTCTGGGGTCGCAAGTCAAGCAAACGGGACGGGTGCTTATTACCCGCAGCATGACAAGCCTTTTAAACAGCCATCTGTTGTCAGCTCTAAAGAGGATAGGCTAGGTATCATCCACTCCCCTCTTCAGAGTCGCTTGCCACTGTTCTGCACCCTCCTTTGTGCCCAGGACTACATCTGTTCTTCCAGACTACTTGCACTTGTTTGAGCTGTGAATTGAGCTAGGTGTTTTTTATTTGCTCACTTTTTCCCCCGTGGAACATTTTTTTTACTTAAAAAGACTACTGGCAGATAAACAATGGATATTCGGCAGTAAATAACATATGGTTTAGAAGAAGAGTATGCAAGTATCTAAAAAGGCTGATAAAATACTTCTCCTTTTCCAATCCCACGCTTGCGCAAAGCCAGGTTGTTTCCATATACTTGAATAGATAGTAACAAATTGAACGCAGAAACAGCTATACAATTCCAGTTACTTTACATTGAGTCACGTTTCTGAAAACGCAAAACAACGCCTCTCTTCTCAGTACTTTTTTTTATTTTGGGAAATAGAGTTACCGAACATAAAAATGTTGCTTATGTTAACATTGAGTTTGTTATTGGCTGTTTTTGTATGAATTAGTAAACATTTAAAAATTTATTAGTTTTTTGGTTCAGTATGGTAAATATCATAGAATTTACCCTACATAAGTAAAAAAAATGTTCTTTGGGGTCCTCAATAATTTTTAGAGTATGAAGTGGTCATGGAACCAAAAACTTTGAGAACTGCTAGTCTAACAAATAGGGAAACAAGTGGTTCTGAGTTGATAGCAAGTAGCATCATTCTACTTAGTCAATGAGTGAGTCTGGCATTTACCAGCAGTCCTAGCTCAACGCAAGCTTTGGAGTTTTTATTTAAATTGTATCTGTACTATATTAAATTTAAGGATTGGAGAATGACTTGGGAAATTTGTTGTGATACTTTTATGTGCCAATTTGGCTGGGGCACGATGCCCAGATATTTGGCTAAACGTCATTAGTATGTAAAAAAAATTGTTTTGTAGAGGCAGAGCCTATGTGGCCCAGGCTAGTCTCAAACTCCTAGGCTCAAGCAATCCTCCTGCCTTGGCCTCCCAAAGTGCCAGGATTACAGGTGAGAGCTACCGTGCCCGGCCTGGCCAAACATTATTCTGGATGTATGTGTGAGGGTGTTTTTATGGGTGGGATTAACATATAAATTGGTGAACTTTGAATAAAGCATATTATCCTCCAAAATGTAGGTGAGCCTCATCAATTTACTAAAGTTGAAGGCTTTAATAACATAAAGGCTGGCCCGCAAATAAGAAGGAATTCTGCCGGCAGACAGCCTTCAGACATGAATCGCAACATCACCTCTTCCCGAGTCTCGGCTTGCCGGCCCACCCTACAGATTTGGGATTTTCCAGCCTCCATAATTGTGTGAGTCAATCTCTTAAAATAAATCTCTTTCTCCACATATATACACACATCTAATTGGTTCTATTCCTCTGGAGAACCCTGACTAATACATTATTCTTCTCAAATATAAAGGATTTACAATAGCAGCCAATAAATCCTTGGTGAGGAAGGGATTAAAACAAGGGGAGATAAATTTTTGAAAGTTGTACCAATAATGTTAATGAAAGTATAAAACGTCTGGAAATAACACCAATAAAAATGTATAATGGTTTATATGAAGTTATGGTTCTGTATCTAAGGCTTATGCCTGGCAGAATCACAAAATCGTCTATTTGTCTTCTACAAGTTTCTCCCATTCCCTCCTCCCCAACACCCCTTTCAGAGGATTTCTCCCACTCCCAGGGCTTACGTTTTTAAATAGTCTCAGTTTCTTTAATTTTGAGAAACTATTTTCAAATAAGGTGTTAATGACTTTGCACCTCGAAAACCAAAATTACATATTAAATGACATCTAAAGAGAAACAAGGACAGTAGAGGTGGCTCATGCCTTAATCCCCACACTTTGGGAGGCGGGCAGATCACAAGGTCAGGAGTTCAAACCAGCCTGGCCAACAAGGTGAAAACCCTTCTCTACTAAAATTACAAAAATTAGCCGGGCATGGTGGCGCACGCCTGTAGTTCCAGCTACTTGGAGGCTGAGGCAGGAGAATTGCTTGAACCTGGTAGGTGGAGGTTGCAGTGAGCCAGTGAGCCAAGATCACACCACTGCACTCCAGCCTGGGCGATAGAACGAGACTCTGCCTCAAAAAAAAAAAAAAAAAAAAAAAAAGAGAGAGAGAGAGAGAGAGAGAGAGAGAGAGAGAAACAAGAATGTTTAGCCCAAAAGTACTTAATTTCTAACAGTGGATTTTGAGAATTGTAGCACCTGAGTAGGGGAGATATTCTGGGGCAGGGGTCTTCCTGAGTCCTCTCGAGTTGAGCAAAACAGTTGACTACCTATCCCACTGGTACTTGCCACCTTTTTACAAAGCACTGTCACGGAAGCTGCATAGGTGTGGGAATCCTTCCTCTGTGTCTGGCATATTGGAGGCAATAATGTGCATGGCAGGTGGCTGTGGGTGCCGTAGTGAAGTGTTCAGCGGAGCCCTTATGGAGTAGAGGGCTAGTGGCTGCTGTCCTACATCAGTTCATGGGGCCAAGTCCTATGTGAGTACTCTTATGAACCACCGAAGTGTCCAAATAATTTTTCCAGAGCAAGAAATTTAAGGTTAGCTGTGGTACAAACAATCAGGGGTAAATTTTTTTTTTTTTTTTTTTTTTTTTTTGAGACAGAGTCTCACTCCCTCACCAGGCGCCAGGCTGGAGTGCAGTGGCGCGACCTTGGCTCACTGCAACCTCCGCCGCCCGGGTTCAAGCAATTCTCCTGCCTCAGCCCCCCAAGTAGCTGGGACTACAGGCACGCACCACCACGCCCAGCTAATTTTTTTGTATTTTTAGTAGAGACGGGGTTTCACCATGTTGACCAGGATGGTCTCGATCTCTGGACCTCGTGATCCGCCCGCCTCGGCCTCCCAAAGTGCTGGGATTACAGGCGTGAGCCACCGTGCCCGGCCAGGGGTAAATATTGTTATTTGTCTCTCCCTAACCCAACTACAGAATATCCTTTGTATCTATGGATTTAATATTTGGAATAGTGAAGGGCCATGCAATGTAGTGACTTGAAGTCAACTATACCATCATATATATGTAATATGCTACCATAGAACAATAAGTGGGATTCAACAATTTCAACTGCATAAAATGTGTGTGGAATTACTGCAAGATTAATAAAGTGTCTGGAATAAGTCTATGCAAGGTGGCTTGAATTTTCTTGCTGCTTTATTCAAATCTAATTCCACTCCTTGGCTTTTAATAGATGTTGACTGGTAGTAATTCCACTCCAGCTTAAATATTAATGGTGACAATTCTGGGTCCTGTGACTGGCTGAGAACTCCAGGACACAGGGAAGTTTCCAGAAATCTCCTCATTAGTTGGCATGCATTCCATTGATCTTACTCAGGGAGACTACGCTGGAAAATACTGGGAATGCAGAGCCTTACTCACTGCCTTCTCCCTACCCAAGAAGGAGCTGCCTGTTTGAACTTCAGTTTGCTGACATTTGACAAGTGGGTGGGTCAAGAGCCAATCAACAATCAAATAATATCCAAAATTTCATTATTATGGTGTGTGTGGCGGTGGGTGTAGATATATATGTGTATATGTGTGTGTATGTGTGTGTATATATATATGTATATATGTGTGTGTGTGTATATATTTCTCTCTCCCTATCTAGAAAGAGGAAGTAAGTTTTGAATAAATGAAGAAACGTAAAAAAATACATTCTAGTATGGAAGACTAAATATTAAAGAATAAAATGTATTCACATGTTGTTTCATAGCTTTAAGTAACCTAATCTAAAATCCCAAGGGACTTTTTTGGAACTCAAAAAAAAAAAAACATTCTAAAGTTGATCCAGAAGAGTAAAGAGACTAATATGGTCAAAATAATATTTGAAAAGGTTAAAAATTACGGGAAAACATGCCTAGCAAAAATATAAACAAACAAAACTTCAAATAAACAAAAGCCCCATGAAAAACCAAAAACCTATTTAAAAACAAAATTCGAACATGAGAACTAACATACAAATCAGGAATCAGAATATATAGCTAAGAAGCAAATTATAGTATATAAACTGATTCAATTTATTATAAAGGCGACAGTACAAATCAATTATAAAAAGAATCATCCAATTAATAAAAGGAAATTTAATCAAAGATTATATTATACATAATTATAAGGCAAACAAGTTACCAAAAATATTTAGGCCCAAATATGCAAAATGTTTTATAATATATAAACATTTAATAATAATCAATAAGAAAAACTTGTTTTATAGGAAACAAGTACTTTTGTATCCTGGTGGCAGAACTATAAATTGATTCAGCCTTCTTGGAAAGCTAATTAGGAATGTGCATAAGAAATATTTAAAAGTCTATGTTATTTGACCCACTAATCCCATCTATATGAATCTATCTTAAGGTGTTAATAAAATGATAAGGAATGAAGTTATGACAGTATACAAAACTATGTATAAAACTATGTACATACAGTACAATCCAAACTATTTTAAACACACTTAGAAAAAAAAAGACTGGAAGGAAATATACCATAAAAGATGGTTTATCCAACAAACTTTTAGCATTCAGTGGGCTGAACATTTGGGTCTCTCCCAAATTCCTGTGTTGAAGCTCTAATCCCCAATGTGATGGTATTAGTGAGTGAGGCTTTTGCAAAGTAATCCAATTTAGATGAGATCATGAGGGTGAACCCCTCATGCTAGAATAAGTACCCCTGTAAGAGAAAGGGGCATGATAGCTCTCTCTTTACCATGTAAAGCCACAGCAAGAAGACGGTCATCTGCAAGCCTGGAAGAGAGCCTTTACCCGAACCAGACCCTGTTGGCACTCTGATCTTGAACTTCCTGGCCTCCAGAACTGTGGGATACAAACATTTGTTGTTTACACCACAGTCTATGATATTTTATTACAGTGGCCCAAGCAGATGAAGACACTGATCTCTAGCTATATCTCACTTCGTAAGATTACAAGTGATTTTTGTCGATCCTTCTCATTTTTTTCCAAATTTAACACAAAATGTAGGAATTACATCTTAATGTTTATAAAGCAGAAATTACTCGTTAATATATTACTGCACCCCCATTGTAAAAGTCAAGCAATTTAAAAAAGAGAAAAACATAAAAATTTTCCTTTAACATTTTCTCTTACCAGTTCCTGGTGGTAGGTTTGATTTCCCAAAAATAAGCACCAATAGCAGTTTATAGATTTATCTAAGTATTCTAAATATTTTACATTGCATATATAAACATACATACATATGTAAGGAAAAATGCATACACAGAGTTTTGTTTTAATTCATTGCTTACAAAAAACCGTAGGGGAGTAGATACTCCTACTATAATGCTTTGTTTAACACACACAATAATTTAACAGTTGCATAGCTACACAAGTAGTACTCTCCTACGAAATAAACTGCTTAACACCTATTGTCATATACTTGGCCCTTCATGTTTTCACTATCTGTTGGCCTCTGGGCATCTGTGTTTGTCACCTGGATTTCCTCAATATTTTGTGAAATGCTTTAAAAAACACCCCCCCACACACATCCCAAATAATGTTTGCATGTCAATATAACTAGATCTTTTCTACATAGCATTCTTTTCTATATAATATTCAATAGTACACATTGCTTTTACAATCAGAATTTTGAAAAGTACACGATTTATTTTAAAGGGGTTTAGATGCAAATTTTCAATTTGCTTCAAGTTTCCTGAATGTATTCCTGCCTGTTCATTAGCTGTGAAGCAGGAAGTCTCTTAGTCTCTGTTTAATTTTTCATCAAAGATGGTTTGTGAAAGGGTGCGGTGGTGATCTGGAAGGCATTCTTATACTGAATGCTACATCAATAAAGACTCCTGTTTGTACAGTAGAAAAGCAGAATTATTATTTAGAAACTCCCCTGAGGAAACTTTGCTTTTCACACAGAATGAATTATTTGTCTAAATGTCAAAAGAATTTCCATAATTTTCATAAATATCCTTCATACACAGAAAACAGCAGTTGGTATCAGGTTTGCCTCTACCCACAAGATATACCTTAAGTTTTTTATTATACTAAGTTCCACACATGACTATATTCTATGTTGTTTTATATTCCAATCATCTCATGCCCCATTAGTTTAAGTATTTATTTACTTATTTATTTTTTGGAGACAAAGTCTCGCTTTGTCACCCAAGCTGAAGTGCAGCGGCGCAATCATAGCTCACTGCAGCCTTGAACTCCTGGGCTCAAGCTATTCTCCCACCTCAGCCCCTCAAGTAGTTGCGATTACAGGTGCTCACCACCATGCCCAGCTAATTTTTTGTAATTTTTGTAGAGATGGGGTTTTGCCACGTTGTCCAGGCTGGTGTTTAAGTATTTAAACCTGTATTCCCTAAATATAGTATATGTATACACATAGGTATACATGAATGTATTATATATCATATATGACATATGTTATATATAATATACAGTATATTAATATATTTTTTATACATAAAGGTTTTATACACACACACTCCAGACAAAATAACCTCCTACACACTCACCTGACTTGGTCTCAGCAGGGTGTTGCAGATTAATCCCAGCAGTCAAGGGTAGTTAGAAGTAATCCCAATCTTACTGGCATGTCTCAAATCTCTCAAATATCATTAGAGAGGATCCAATGGATAGCCTGTGGTGACAACAAATGCTCTTTCCTTATTCCTCTTCTTGCCCCTCACCACAAAAATCTGTCCAAGATCCTCTCTCCCTATAGCTCTCTAGTCCCTTCCCTTTCAAAGACAATTCCCATCCTTGCTTCTCTGTTCTTCCTCACTGGATTACCTGGGATCTGCAGTTTAGGACCCTAGAATGGGGGCAAAGGGAAAGATAGACCAGGAGGTGGAAGGGGACAATCCTATCAGACACCAAGAGCTCCTCAGCAGGAGGGACAAGGGCACAAGAGATGCAACAAGATCTAGACACTTCTGTGTCATAATATTTTGTATTCATCAAATATGTCTTCAGAGACTATGTTTTTCAGATGAATATTTTATAAACAAGGCCTAGAACTGGGCAGCATATTAAAGCTGGAATTATTTTGGAAAATCAAGGGAGAGATTTTTTGAGGGTTGTTTATTGGTTTGTCTCTTTAAAAATTTTTTTTATTTCAATAGCTTTTGGGGTACAAGTGGTTTTTGGTTACATGGATGAACTGCATAGTGGGAAGTCTAAGATTTTAGTGTACTTTATACCTAATATGTAGTTTTTTTATTCCTCATCCCTCTAACTCTCCCCCTTCTGAGTCTCTAAAGTTCATTATATCACTCTGTATGCCTTTATTGCACCCATAGCTCTCACTTATAAGTGAGAACATAAGTAAAATACTTATTCCTGAGTTCATAGGTTTTCCATTCCTAAGTTACTTCATTTAGAATAATGGCCTTCAGCTTCATTCAAGTCGTTGCAAAAGACATTATTTTGTCCTTTTTTATGGCTGAGTAGTATTTCATGGTGCATATATAACACATTTTCTTTAGCCACTCATTGGTTGGTGGGCACTTAGTTTGGTTCCATATCTTTGCAATTGTGAATTGTGCTGCAATAAACATGCTTGTAGGTGTCTTTTTGATAAAGTGACTTCTTTTCCTTTGGTTGGGTACCCAGAAGTGGGATGACTGGATTGAGGTAGATCCACATTTAGT
This sequence comes from Alouatta palliata, assembly GCA_004027835.1. NCBI lineage: Eukaryota > Metazoa > Chordata > Mammalia > Primates > Atelidae > Alouatta > Alouatta palliata. Next base: position 10,641 of record PVKV010025451.1, on the reverse strand, counting down.
TAAGAAACCATATTGTTTTTCATCGAAGTTGTACTAATTTTTATTCCTATCAGTAGTATATAAGTGTTCCATTTTTTGCCACATCTACACCAATATCTACTGTTTTCGATTTTTTAATAATGACTATTCTTTCAGGAGTAAGGTGGTATCTCATTGTCGTTTTAATTTGTATTTCCCTGATGTTTAGTGATGTTGAGCATTTTTGCTTGCTCCTGCCTATATTATTATATATTATGTAATTACTTATGCAATTACTTCACAAGTTACTGTGAAATGCCCCTATCAGATATTATATATTACATGTTATATGTAATATACAATATATTCATATATACCTATGTATATGCATATATTTAGAATATACATGTTTAAATATTTAAATGCCAGTCTGAACAACATGGTGAAACCTCTTCTCTACAAAAAATACCAAAACTTAGCTGGGTGTAGCGGTGCACTCCTGTAATCCAAACTACTTCAGGGACTGAGGCAAGAGGATGTTTGTCAGTCATTTGTATTTCTTCTTTTGAGAAATGTTTATTCATGTCACTTGCCCAATTTTTAATGGGATTATTTTTTCTTACTGATTTTTTTGAGCTCCTTGCAGATTCTGAATATTAGTTCTTTGTTGGATGCATAGTTTGCAAATATTTTGTCCCATTCTGTAGGTTGTCTGTTTACTCTGATGATTATTTATTTTGCTATAGAGAAGCTTTCAGTTTAAATTAGGTCCCATTTATTTATTTGTTTTAGTTGCATTTGCTTTTGGGGTGTTAGTCATGAATTCTTTGCCTAGATGAAGGTCCAGAAGAGTTTTTCCTAGGTTAGCTTTTAGAATTTTTATGGTTTTAGGTCTTAGATTTAAGTCTTTGATCTGTCTTGAGTTGATTTTTATATAAGGTGAGAGATTGGGATTCAGTTTCATTCTTCTACAGTTTCACTCTTATGCAATTACTTCACATTACTGTGAAATGCCCCTATCAGACATTATATAATATTATATTACATATGGCCATATTAGATGAGGCGATCCAGTTTTCTCAGCACCATTTATTAAATAGGCTGTCCTTTCTCCAATTTACATTTTTTTGTATGCTTTTGTCAAAGATCAGTTGGTTATAAGTTTTTGGCTTTATTTCTGGGTTCTCTATTCTGTTACACTGGTCTATGTCTACCTTTATTCCAGTACCATGCTGTTTTGGCAACTATAGCCTTGTAATATAATTTGAAGTCTAGTAACGTGATGCCTCCAGATTTGTTCTTTTTGCTTAAGATTGCTTTGGCTATTCAAGCTTTTTTTTTAGTTCCATATGAATTTTAGGATTGCTTTTACTAATGCTGTGAAAAAATGATGTTGGTATTTTGATGGGAATTGCATTGGATCTGTAGATTGCTTTGGCCAGTGTGGTCATTCACCATATTGATTCCTCCAATCCATGAACATGGGATGTGTTTCTATTTGTTTGTGTCATCTATGTATTCTTTCAGCAGTGTTTTGTAGCTCTGCTTGTAGAGATCTTTTACTTCCTTGGTTAAGTATATTTCTAGATATTCGATTTTTTTTTTAGCAGCTATTGTAAAAGGAATTAAGTTCTTGTTTTGATTATCACCTTGGCTGTTGTTGATTTATAGCAGTGCTATTGATATGTGTACATTGATTTTGGTTTGTTTCTTGAAAAGAGAGTAACATTTACTGAGTGCAAGTTACTATGGAATGCCCCCTATCAGATATTATTTTGTTTACCTAGCACAACATTGCTGAAAGGAATGTCTTATTGTCTCTGTTTCATACATGAGGAATGTAATGTCACCTTTGGACCTTCCTTTCTGGCCAGAGTGAACTGGACCAGAGTCAGCTTGCTCCAGTGTACATCTGGCATGCGGTGAGCCAATCAGGTATTCTATTCCAGGAGTTTGGAATCAAGGTTCAGTGACAGCAGGGGCTGGAACTGTAACTTGTTAGTGAGTTAACCATCTGAGAGAGTGGGTCCTGGTCTGGAGAATCTTTGCTGACTCCCAAAATAGGACAGGCAATGCTGAGTGTTCACATTCAGCTATAGAAGCCAGGGGAAAGTTAGTGCTCCTGAGTGGAAGGGATGAGAGATTGAGAAGCCTGGTAGAGTTGGGTGCAGCAGGGGGTGACCCAGGAGAGCACCGAAAGATGTATTTAGAGTAGGGGCAAAAGAGTAGAACCCTAATTAGAGGTGCTGTTGGCAAGATCTGGAGGCAGAGGATGGGTTTGAAGAATTTGCCCGGGGGTGTGCAGGGTAATCCCTATACTGTAGTCCTGCAAAATCCTCAGTAAAGTCAGATGGGTCTCTTATATTTTGGTGAGTGCAGGCTGTTTCTGGAGTGGTGCTGAGCCCTGTGTCCATGCTTGTGTGGGACAAGAATAGGGGCTGGACAGGGGAATGGCTGGCGTTTGGGCTAAATGGGCAAACTCAGGGGTTATAGGATAAAACTGGACAGTAGAGAGAAAAGAAGAAGTCTGCCATTAAGAGATAAAAAAAAGGTGAGAGACAGAGTGCAAATCTTGCTTTGTGGTTGCTGGTGATGTCTTGTTAGCCACGAGTCCTGGTGCTAGTTCTGTCCTGAGAACTAGATGGTCTCCTGCCCTTGTTTTCTGGGAGGCATTCTTGTATACTTACAATGCATTCTCTTTTTCAGTGAAGCCTACCTCAAAACTGGGTTCTGTTAATAGCTACCAAAAACCTTAATAATTACAATGAATCCATGGCACCTAGAATTTAAACAAATTGAGCCAAATCCTGTGGCTACTTAGCAGTAAGAGCGGGGTTCAGACCCATCTCCTAGTGCTCTCTCCATCACACTCCGAGCACCCACTCTGGCTGCCTCACTGTTTTGCAAATACACGGAGCTCAGGAGCTCATGCTGATCCTATTAGAGTTTTCTCCTCCTGTCACAAACAGCCTTACAGGCCACTTCCTTACCTCATTTAGGTCTCAATTCAAATGTCACTCAGAGATACCTACCCTGACAACCTCATCTAAAATAGTCTCTAACTTCTTTCTTGTATACTTATTATAAATACTAAGTTTCTAGGCTTTACATATTTATTTTTACTAAAACTTATTGATACTAGAATTGATATTGCATATTTATTTGTATACTTGTTTATCTATCTCCCTCCCTGCCCACCAGAAATATAAGCCCTTTGAGGTCTGGGGTCACCTTTCTTATTCATTGCTGTATTTTCAGTGCACTGACTAGAACTGCACCTGGCATATAGAAGATACCCTTAAATGTTTGTTTCATCAGTTCATTAAGCCTAGATCAATGCCATTTTCATGGCCTTATAATATTTGATCATGATGCTAGGGACACTCAAAAAAATCCCACTGGAGTAATTCCAATAGTCTTGGAGGCTAAGGCAGGTGAATCAGTTGAGATCAGGAGTTCAAGACCAGCCTGGCCAACATAGGGGAACCCTGTCTCTACTGAAAATACAAAAATTAGCCAGGCATGGTGGCACATGCCTGTAGTCGCAGCTACTTGGGAGGCTGAGGCAGGAGAATTGCCTGAACCAGGGAGGCAGAGGTTGCAATGAGCCAAGATGGTGCCATGGCACTCCAGCCTGGGTCATAGAGCGAGACCTTCTCTCAAGGGAAAAAAAAGGAATGAAAACAATCTCTGAAGAACAGCCATGAAACCTAGTTTCTCATCCTGCAGGGAAGATGGATGTCTGCTGGCTATTCTTCTGGACTGAAGGGATGTAGGCAGTTGAGGCAGCATGCTCTGATCCAGCATTTATAAGAACAAAACCAAATATGTGTACATTCATTTCTAATTGTTCTCTCATAGTTTCTCTGGCCTGGGAAAACAAAGCTTCCTTGACAGTCAAAGCACTTTTTTCCTTTGATACCGCACATTAAGTTGCAAATGACATCCACCGTGTTCTCGGCTTAATGTTATTTTCTGGGTGTGTTTTAAAAGGTTGTTCACTGTTTTCATGCTCACTGTGTCCAGTTGGCCTGAGATGGTCTGGCTTGTTGAGAGTTGCCTGTCCCCACAGCTGTATGGGAGGACAGCTTCTAGGACCTCAGAATGTCCAATTAGTGGCACTCACAGAAGTCAGGAAGGGCAAGCTGAGGGAGGAGACAGAGGAAATGGGATGTACTCCCCTCTGAGCCTGGGTAGGCTCTTTCAGTGAATCATTTTGAAATCAGACTATCAAACAGAGGGTCACTTTAGCTGTGGCTTTCAGATCCCGGCCCCTGTGTAGCCATGTCGATGGTGGCCCCTGGCTAGCTACCCTGACACACGTGCTGTTTAATCCATCACTTTTAACAATGGGCTAATGAAAGGATGCAAAAGTCAGCACAAATCCACAACCAATACTGAAAAAAAAGAATGGAAAAATTTAATAATCATATTAATTTACACTTGTATGTCACTCATGTTAACTTCTTCACTTTCATAGCACTTAATTTTAATAGGTAAGAAACTCATTGTGATTTGGTGGCTGAGTGTGGTTGTTCAGCTAGTGAGTGGCAAGGTCTGAACTCAAACTCAGATTTCTTGACTGCAAGATCAGGGCTCTTTCCACTGCAGCTGCCTCCTTATGTCTGCATTCAAAGAGTGGCTCACTATACAATTTATTTTTGTGATTATATTACATTGCCAAATAAGCAGAGTCTTTAAGAGTCACAAATTCAGAGAAAGCTAAAGATAAATCAGCAGCCTGAAAAAGATGGTTGATAATGTTTATTTGGTGAATCACAATATGAAGCCAGACCTTGACCCAAGTTTGACCGTAGCCTTGTTTCTAACGAGGGCCCTGTCAAATGCAAGCGAAAAAGGCAGTAACTCAGATTTATCGGCAGCCATCTCTATACCTGGGGAGGCAATGCCTGGAGCCTTCTTATCTGGCTTGCTAAGTCAAAGTCACTAAGTCTTTCTGCTCCAAAAACCACAAAAGTCACTTTGTTCTTTGACTTAGTCCTTCCAAAATTCAAAACTGGGTGAAATTCTTGAAATGACCAGCCAGATGCCATTTATTCACCAGACTCCCAACAGAAAATGACATTGTGAAAAAATGACGTAGTGAGTTCAGCAACTCTCTAGCTAATTCCTGAGATTTCAAACACATTAATCATTAATTACAATTCTCCCTTCCTTCCACTAGCCACTCACGTCAGATAAGGAGAGTCAATGTTTGCTTGATTACCCAGATAATTGCTTATTCGTTCCACTTGCCTGGGCATGTTCTAAAAGCCTAGATAACAGTTACCACAGGAAGTAGTGCCTCTCCCTCTCACCTCTTTGCTTTATCATTTTAAAAAATGAACTGTGATCAGACAGATATTCCAATGCCCAGAGATGTGTAAACAGAGAGGGTAGTAGAAGGGAAGGGCCCTGAGCATGCTCAGAAAGTTCCAGGTGGGAGAAAGGCCTGTGGGAGTGGAAGAAAGCATGAAGTCATCTTCTTGAACCTTCAATTTAAAAGTCCTAAAGTTTGTGATGTAGCAATTCTACTTCTGAGAATTCACATTTATGCCAGTTAGGGTCTAACCTGGAAAAGTGAAAGCTCTCTGAGTGTTCAGAGCAGAGATCAATGCAGGGAAGTGGTTGCTAGGGTAAGGAGTGCACCCCAGAGCTGAGCATCACCGAGAAGCCCTCTAGCTGCTAGGCTGAGGGTACCTGGGTGAGAGGTGGTGTCATCAGAGCTGGGACCTTAATGGGCCTGCCTAGCAGTGGTGGGACCAGGGGGGAGAGACATGGCTGCTGGAGCCTGAGCTTCTCCCCGCCCCACTAGCCAGTCTCCCATTGCACAAACCCAGCTAGAAACCAAGGGACTCAGGGCCCTGAAAAGCCCATGGGGCCACACAGCCCTGTGACACAGGGCAGAACTGGAGGAGGGCAAGAAATGGATCCAAGAGCTCACCGGCCCAGAGAAGCAACCTAAAAAGAAATCATCAATAAGTAAATGTTTGTGAATGAGTAGACAAAGTCACAGATTCTTGTATTTAAAGATTAAGTTTGGATTTAAGAGAAGTGAGATTATGAGAAACCATTCCAGAAAATGAAGTCCTGGAAAATATAGCAGGAGAAGGATAGGTGGAATAAAAGCTAGAGCTAGGAGAAGTAAAAATAGATTATGTACTTGTTAAACGATAAGACAAAGAGAGAAATAACCCTAGTCAAAGCAGATAAAACATGCCACGACAAACTACAAATTACAGCTCAAGTTCTCACAAATGAGTTGGGCCTCATTTATAAGGGAAGGGTGTCAAAGTAATTCCCTGTGAGTTGTGACATGGGATGAAGCAGTGACAAAGAATCACAGTAAATAAACCTTTGTCTTGAGGTCTTACCACATGCTCAGGCACAAATTCAGTGTACTGAGAGGCTGGAGTCCATGTCCTGATAGGTGACAGGAATAAAGGATGAAATTGACAAGGAAACAGTAACAGGAAGTCATAGTCAAGCTGTGGTATAGGCCTTTGAGGGCATGAACAGAATAAGATCAAAAATCGACAGGCAACTTGAAGAAAGGACTCCCAAAGGACAACCCAATTTTTATCTTGCCAAGAAAAGCCTAAACAAACAAAGCCTAAACAAACAAAAGCCCTATATCGCTGAAGAAATAGAAGGACTTATGTCCTCTAGGGTTTTTTTAAATCCCAGAATAAAGCCAGGTCTTTACATTGAATTCATTTAGATAAAATAAAACTCATTACATTGTCCTATTTTTCTCTGTATGCTACAAAGTGGTATTTGGTAAGCACTGGATTTTATGACCCCCTGAATTTTTACGTAGTCCTAAGACTCTGATCTCGGCCTGTTTTGTTAAAGCAGTTGTCAGTGTCAGGCATTTGCTGAAGAGACTGGTAGGTTAAGAGCAGATTTTGGCCAGGCGCGGTGGCTCACGCCTGTAATCCCAGCACTTAGGGAGCCCGCGGCTGGTGGATCACGAGGTCAGGAGATCGAGACCATCTTGGCCAACATTGTAAAACCCTGTCTCTTTAACAAAAATTAGCCAGGCGTGGTGGCACGCGCCTATAGTCCCAGCTACTCGGGAGGCTGAGGCAGGGGAATCACCTGAACCCGGGAGGCGGAGACTGCAGTGAGCTGAGATCATGCCACTGCACTCCAGCCTGGGCGACAGAATGAGACTCTGTCTCAAAAAAAAAAAAAAAAAGAACAGATTTTAATTTAATTGATATCCAGCCAGATGATTCATTTGTCATCAATCACCACCTAAGAACTGTTGATAAAAGGAAAATTAATCTCCTTGACAGTAGGAAAGAGGAAATGTGTTGGCCACACTCTCATCCCCAATGGCCCCTTCACCATGTTTGTACCAGATGAACCTGACTTTCTTTGGCTGACGCTCTTTGGATATACTTAGCATCTAGCCCAAGAGCAGTCTCTAAATTGGTTGGAAATTAAGGGAGTGGCCTGGTGCAAGAAATACTATCCATACAGGAATGAGGAAGCTAAAGAGCCTCTAGCTCCTCTGAGAATTTGACTGTGAGACGTATGTGGAGAGGATTTAATTCCCCATTGTGCTAATGGTGAGGCTATTGTCAAGCTGGAGACTTCCTGATACCACAAGATTTAGCAGCTCTCCTTTAGTGGCCCAGTTCAGCAGTGTGGCTCCTTGAGTGGTTCCTGGAAGCTTCATCTTGAGTCTTTCTTTTCCCTTCTCAATGACGCTACAAGCCATTTAATATCCCTTTCTGCTTAAACCAGTTAGAAGGGATTCTGTTTTCTGAAACTTACCAAATGTAATTCCTGCATTAAAGGCATTATAGCCTTTTGGGGAGATAGAAGTGTGAAGAAATCTGTGAGGGTAACGTCGTCGTTCAGGTACACACCCAGTGCACTGTGCACTGGGAGGATAGAGGAGTGAGCGCCTCAACTCAAGGAAGCCAAGGAATGACTCAGACTGAAACCTGAAAACTGTCTAGGAGATTAGCAGAAAGACAAGAGGAGAATATTTAAGGCCAAAGAAATGGCAGAGGTGCACAAGATAAGAGAGTAGGGTTGGAGAGTTGGGTTAAGGGACAAGAATGATGAGAGAAGACACTGCCCAGGTTGCAGGTGCTAAGTCAAAGACCCATGCATGTGAGGGCTGCACGGAGCTTCAGGCATAATCTGCAGGCAAAAAGGCGTTGCCCTGTGTGGTTACAAGTGCAAATACCGAAGCCAGAGAGATAGAATAACCAGCTCAAGACTTAACAACCAGCTTTGTGGTTCACACTGGAGCACAGGTCTGATTCCCAGGTCAGTGTTGCTTTAAGTAATATTCATGGACTCCTACATTTATCATGTGATGGTAAATGTTACAGCAGAATGGAAAACGTGGGCAAGTGACAAAATGTTTAGGGAGCAAGAAAGGTGAGAGAGTTGAGAAGTACGAAGCTGTTTGGCAGCCCCTGTGAGTGCCCTGAATCAGAGCCCTTTCTGACTGTTCTGCTCAATGGGCCTTACAGGGCCATCTGCAGGGGGTGCCGTGGCACAGTCCTGTCACATCAGCCCTTTGCCTGCTGTCTGCCTTATGTGGGGCAGTGGTCTGGTGTTGGTTAGGCATCGTGGCTCTGTCCTATGAAACAAAGAGCACCTGTTTTCCTGGACACCGGCTGGAGGAAAAGGGGGAGAGTGTGGCTAGATTTACTCAAATGCGTGACTGCGTTTGCAAAGACATTCTGGGAACCACGCTCCTGGCTTCATCTCCCACATCCAGGAGCCATTTATCCATCTCTTCACCATCCCTCCCTCCCTTCACATATCTCTTGCTATTTCTCTGTAACTATTTATTCTGATATACACAGCTATTAATATCAAGTACTTATCTGGTGCTCACTGTGTCAGGCAGTGCTCCAAGTGCTTTATGTTGATGAACTCATTTAATGTAGTCCTTACAACAGCCCTGTAATGTGAGTATTCTCTCATTTTACAAGGAAGGAAACCAGACACATGGAGGCTAAGTAACTTGCCTAAGGTCACACATCTTCTATCTACCCGTTCTCCTACCTTCATGTTTACACCCCTTCTCTTTCCTCAAAGGGTGACTCTCTTGTCCCATTTATCACCAGGTTTGTCGGTTCTATTTCCTAAATACTTCTTAATTTCCCCCCTTGGCTCTTTTCATCCTGCTTCTATTTTACCCTTGTAAAACAGACTTCCTCCCCTGTCACCAGCCACTCCTGGTTTTGGATGACTGTAATAGTTTTCTAGCTAGTCACTCTGATTTCAACTTCCCCTTCCTTTTCCTCCATCCTGCACAAATGTATCCCCAGCACAGGTAGCATGATTTTTCTAAAACAGCATTTCTCAAGGCAGCTGTCTTGAGGCTTGAGGAACATCTAGCATGCCTGGCTTTGGACTACTAGATGGCAATAGCATCCCTCAGTCATTGTGAGAGACAGAGATGCCCTAGCCATTTTCAGACAGCTTAGTTGAAAACCTCTATGAAACACACACACACACACACACGCACAGATCAACTCCCTTAAATCTATTTAAAACTCTCAGATAGGTTTATGCATTCAACAAATATTGATTAATCCCTTACCATGTCAGGCACTGGGCTAGGCAGTAAGAAGAGTTGGTGAATAAACCATCCTCATGAAGCACACTGTCCAGACAGCATGAGAGACGCTGAATAGCTGCCCACAGCTGTGCTCAGTGTTGTACAGCAGTGAGAGTGGGGGGCAACAGGTGTCAGAGGAACCAGGAACAGCCCCTGTAGGATCTAAGATTTAAGCTGCAACCTTCAGGATGAGCAGGACTCAGCTGGTGAAGTGGGTCACGGGGAGAAGACTAGTATCCTGGCCAGAAAGAGCCACGTGGGCACAGTTCCTGATGAGAAGTAGGGCACATGGAGTCCCTCAACAGAAAGAAACCTGGTGAGGCTGGAGAAGAGCGCTGAGTGGGGGGGTCTGGGAGGGAGTGCTGCCAGAAGCGGGTATGAGAAAGTGGCAGTCATGCACGGCCTGGGGATGGTGTCACTTCAAGGGTACTGGTCTTCTTCCCAAGACAAAGGCTGTTGCTTTAAAATCAACTTCACAGAGGTATAATTTAAAAATAGTACAATGCCCTTTTGTTGAGTGTGTGGCTCAACGAGCAGCCACCACAGCCAAGATACAGCACATCACTCCAAAATTCCCTCCTGCTTCTTTGCAGTTAGTCCCTGGCCCCTGGCAACCACTGTTGCTTGTTAAAGATTTAAAGAAAGGGCTCTGAAGGATCTGTCAGGCTGCAATGTGGACAATACATCAGAGGAGAGCACAAATGGGTGGGAGAGAGCCATTAGCAAGCTGTGGCCAAATCCTAGGCAAGAGCCAGACTGTGACAAAGGCAGCAGGGATGAAGAGGTTGGAAATGCATGACACGTGACAGAGGTGTTTAGGATGGATCCAGATCCTCAGCATGGCCCCCAAGGCCTCATACCCAGGAGCCAAAACCCATCCTTCCCACTGAAAGTCCACAGATGCTAAGCTCCAGCTGAGAGCGCTGCTCCCCACTTCCGGGGCCAACCAAGCTCCTCCACACAAGCAACCAAGCTCCGCCACACAAGCCTCTAAGCTCCTCCACACACTAAACCAAGCTCCTCCACACAAGCCTCTAAGCTCCTCCACACATGCAACCAAGCCCCTCCACACACGCAACCAAGCT
>PVKV010025450.1:0-29659 GCA_004027835.1 Alouatta palliata | reverse complement strand
TGGTGAAACCCTGTCTCTACTAAAAATACAAAAATTAGCTGGGCGTGGTGGCACGTGCCTGTAGTCCCAGCTACTCAGGAGGCTGAGGCAGGAGAATTGCTTGAACCCAGGAGGCGGAGGTTGCGGTGAGCCGAGATCGCGCCATTGCACTCCAGCCTGGGTAACAAGAGCGAAACTCCGTCTCAAAAAAAAAAAAAAAAAAAAAAAAAAAAAATTATTATTATTTTTTTCAGAAGATAGGGTCTTGCTCTGTCACCAGGCTGGAGTGCAGTGGCACGGTCATAGCTCACTACAGCCTCAAACTCCTGGGCTCCAGTGATTCTCCCAGCTTAGCCTCCTAAGTAGCTAGGACTACAGGAGGGTGCTATCATGCCAGCTGATATTTTTATTTTTTGTAGAGATAGGGTGTCACTATTTTCCCAGACTGATCTCAAACTCCTGGCTTCAAGCAATCTTCCTGCCCCCAGTTTCCTAAAGTGCTAGGATAACAGGAGTGAGCCACTGCGCCTTGCCTCATTGAGTTTTTTTCTGTATCATGTACAATGTCTGCCTTCTGTCTTTTGTCCAGTTTTAAAGTTGTTTACAGTGAGAGGAGGGCTAGCCCACTCATGGTATTCTATCATGTTTGGAAGCAGAAGTCAGTTACCCATAAATTCGAGGTGAAGAAACTGAGGAACTGAAAAGTTAAGCAACTTGCCCCAAATCACACAGCTTTACATGTGTTGGAGCTTGAATTCAAACCCAGGCAGTCTGTCTTTAGAGATGCTCACTTAATTATTGTACTGCACAGCTTCTTAGAAAAATGGCTTTATATATGCACGTAAAATGTTTTGTCCAATGTCAGATAACTGTAAATCCTTAAGAAAGTCTAGCTCGGCCTGGCATGGTGGCTCATGCCTGTAATCCAAGCACTTTGGAGGCCAAGGCGGGCGGATCACATGAGGTCGGGAGTTCAAGACCAGCCTGACCAACATGGTGAAACTTCGTCTTTATTTAAAAAAAAAAAAAAAAAAAAAAAAAGAAAGAAAGAAAGTCTAGCTAAATTATTCTTTAAAATTCTAAAGCTCAGTATGAGTTTGTTCCCAGTGTTTCAGAGCAAAAGGTGATTCGTAGGACATAAGCACCATCACGTGGGTTGGTATTCTTTATTAACGCGAATTTTTATTACTGTCCTGCTATTAGCAAATAAAAACAAAGCATTTGCTTAAGTCCTTTATTAAGTGCATGAACAAAATATTAAATTTTTAGCCTCCTTTCTTTTGCCATGAAATCTTACCTTTCTTAACTAGAAATATAAAGTAAAATGAATAAAATAAACCAAGCAGTCAGGCATAAGTACTATCAGTTTCTGAATTTCAAATAAATCTTGGGCAGTAACACACCCATCTGGCCATAACGGAGATTGCACTTGAATGAAAGCACAAGCCCATAAATAAGAATGTAAATATTTTTAATAGAACCCAGCATTTACTATACTATCTAATTCTTTTTTTTTTTTTTTTTTTTTTTTTGAGACGGAGTTTCGCTCTTGTTACCCAGGCTGGAGTGCAATGGTGCGATCTCGGCTCACCGCAACCTCCGCCTCCTGGGTTCAGGCAATTCTCCCACCTCAGCCTCCCGAGTAGCTGGGACTACAGGCACGTGCCACCACGCCCAGCTAATTTTTGTATTTTTAGTAGAGACGGGGTTTCACCATGTTGACCAGGATGGTCTCGATCTCTTGACCTCGTGATCCACCCGCCTCGGCCTCCCAAAGTGCTGGGATTACAGGCGTGAGCCACCGCGCCCGGCTATACTATCTAATTCTTAATCTGCCATCTAAATGAGCTCCAGTTGTTCATCTTATTTTAAAAAATTATAAGTGGAGACACCTGTAAATCCAAGCCTTTCTCTGGTTTTAACTCATATACTTGAAAACAGTTTGCCTCTGTCTTCTGCCTCTTTTTTTGATGAGATGTATGTAAATAGTTTTCAAACCTCTATTGTATCTATTAGCACAGAATGCCATAAACATGTGGCAGCTATCCACTCACTCAGATTAGCACAGAAAGAAAAACTAGCTCTTTCAGGTCTTCTCTCCACAATGTTTCTTCTTGCCCCAACCCAAGCAGTGAAGCAAAACACCCCACATATTCCAATCCATCTACTTTGCCCTTTCTAATGTTCAAATTGACTGAATAGCTATCAGGTCTTCTTTACACACTGTTTTCCGCAGATGGCCTTTTTGATAAGTCTTAACCTAAAACAAGTTATTAAGGGAAATGAAGAAATCAGAAAATGATAAATACAAGAAATGTAAGACTTGGCTTATTGTTATCTTCCGCTTTTTGATATCAGCTGTATTTGTGGCAGAAAGCCATCATGATCTGCTCTCTGAATATATTGTCAAGCTAGTAATTCTGAATATATTGTTAAGCTTGCAAAATGTTCTGAGTAGACCACATCTTCAGTAATTTCTACAAGTTTACAATTTTTCAGGTAAAGCTATAATTTAATGCATTAAAAGAAATTCATTTATTCAATGTAGTAAGAGCTGCTGCTTAGTTCTGATACTCTGACACTTTCATGAAACTATCCTTTTTAGAACTCATATTACAATATGGGCTCTTTCGTGTTTTTTAACTTCTTTGGATCTTGAGATGCAGTGTTATTCTAGATGCAGCATTACTTACAGTGGACTTTGTCCTCAAATTAGTATAATTTCCGTTTCATTTCCTACATATTGTTTTGGATAATGTTGAAAGAAATCTTTTGAAAATGCAAACATTTTTTATTGTTGCAGCACACACACACACCGTCCACAGAAACCTTGTCTTAGTTTGTTTAGTGTTGCTATAAAGGAATACCTGAGACTGGGTCATTATTAAAGAAAAAAGATTATTTGGCTCCTGATTTTCCATGGCTGGAAAGTTCAAGATTGGGCTTTTGCATCTGGTGAGGGCCTCAGGCTGCTTCCACTCATGACAAAAGGTAAAGGGAAGCTGGTGTGTGCAGAGATCACATGCAAGAGAGGAAGCAGGAGGGGGAGAGAGGTGCCCGGCTGTTTTTAACAACCAGTTCTTTTGGGATTTAATAGAGTGACAACTCACTCACCCTTAAGGGAAGGCATTAATCTATTCATAAGGGACCCACCCCCATGATCCAAACACCTTCCACTGGGCCCCCCCTTCCAACACCACCACACTGGGAATCAAATTTCAATGAGATTTGTAGGAGGAGGGACAAACCAACCGTATTCAAACCATAGCAACCCTGCCAAAAATAACAGCAAAGAAAAAACTGGCTACAAACTCACAATTTGTCCTATCTCTAGAAATTCTAATAAAAGGCAAAAGATATATGATCTGAAGAGAATTCAGAGTATCTCCAATGCAGACTTGTAATTTTATAATCTTAAATTATATGATTTATATGATGTTCTTATTACCTTTTCTCTCTAAGCTATAACTCCGTATCTGAGGTGGGACTCTCAGGGAGCAGACTCAGGAGACAGTGGGCAGCAGGTTTATTAGGGAATGCTTTGTGATCATCATCCATGGAAGGAATGGGAAGAAATTGGGATTGGGTGGAAGGAGGACTTGGGTTGTGACGCAGTCCCAACAGTGTTCTCAGCTGACCCCATGGGAAACTCTGAAGCTGGTTGGCCCTTTCGGTGTCCCAGATTGGAGCAAGAAGGTCAGGACTTTGTTGCCCAGTCATTGGATGCAGGCAACCCAAAGATGGTGGTGACCTTGGATGCAGTGGCACTCTCAGCTGGTCTCAGTGACTTACCTTGTGATAAAACTCAGCCCTTGATCCTTAGAGGCTCAGAGTCTCTGGTCCCCATAATCTTTTCAGGCTGATAATGGCTACTATACTTGTCCATTTACAATCAAAATTGGGCAAGAGCATAGCAAGAGGTGCATAAGTGCACTGCTTGGGTACCAACGTTTTCCTCCTTCCTCCAACTGTGTAACTGTGGTCCTACCTCCTCTTTATGATCAGATCCATTATCCCTGCCAGGACGACTCCTCTTTTTGCCTGCTACTTTCTGGTACAAGGAACCTGAGGTACCTAGCCAGCAGATGTAGCTCATAGTTCAATGAGACCAATGAGTCTCTTCTTGGGTCTCACTGAACCATAAACTACATCTGCTGGTGGAGGTGTTTCACCTTTAGCAGGACCTCTAAATGGCAGGGCCCAGTGTTGTGGAGCCAGGAAGCACAATTTCCCCCAAGAGAATCACTGGGAATGATAGTAAGCAGGGCCATTCCTGCTTCTACCCCTTGATTCCTGGACCCATGTATTCTACCTATTGAGAACACAGCCCTATATAAAGACCATTAAAGTGTACACTTCATGTTAAAGGATGGTGTTTGTGTTAGGTACGCCTTCAACAAGCTATTTAATCATTCTGTCAGGGTAGAGGTTTCTGGGTGAAGCAGGTTGTAAAATGACAAGCAGAGGCTGTGGTCCTTTGCCCACTCTTTCCTCCTTTGCTATAAAACAGGTCCCATGAGGTAATTCAAGCACTCTGAAAGCCCTCAGTGATGCTGGCAGATGCCCTGCAGACAGGAAAGGAGAATCATCTACAGTATGTGTCTATTCCTGTCAAAATGACTCACTGCCTCTTGCTAGGATCATTACTGTAAGCTAGGATCATTATTGTAAGTCAGCTTGCCACCAAGTGACTGATTGGTCTTCTTGAGGAGTAGGTACTCAGCATTGCAGCATTGGTCTCTTGTTATTAGGCTGAAAATTCAGCAGTGAATATAACTAGATCAGCCTCAGTGTATAGAAGCCCATCCTGTTATGTCTATTACATAGCCTCGAATCCTGCCACAGTAGTTATTCCAATGCCAGATGCTGGATGTTATAACCTGTTATTGTTCAGGGCCTTTTCTATTATGGATACTTTGTGGTATAGATGAAGTGCAGTACAAAGCTCCTAACACTTCGTGCCCACTCTCATGTGCCCATCCACCATTTTTATCTCAAATCTCTTTGTTCCCAGTAATTTAGTCTATTTTCAGGCCCCCGATCTCACGGCCAAGCCAGTTGCCACTGCCCATGTATATTCTAACCCTGAGCCCCTTTCTACACAAATGGATGGCAAAGTATACCGCCTGAAGGTCTGCCCTTTGGGAGTATTGACTTTCAAGGCCACCCTGAGTGACACAGGAATACAGCCACTATTTTCAGTTTGCCAAAATATGAACATTTGTGAGTCAAGTTCGTGCATTTTCCTCTTTCATCAACTGGTCATATGGGATCAGTGAAAATAGATATAAGCCAAGGGAGAGACACTGGTGCAACAGTGACAGATGACATGGGAGTCTAGGCTGCTTGCTAATGTAGCATACTGTGCCCTCTGCCCATGTTTGCGTTCTGCATGTACAGAACCCAGCTCATTATCAGTGGTCTTGACTGCATGGCCACTTGGCATCCCTTTGTCAGGTGCTGTATCTCATAAAGCCCAGTAGCATATCAGCAGCTGTTTGACTCATTATATTGGTTAAGAGCTTTAACAGAGGACTAAACAAAATGGTGTTAAAGAATTCACCTGATGGTCCAAGAAAATCCCTAACTCTCTAGAAAATCGGGACAATCTGAGAGGTGACATTCAAAAAGTGTCTGTAAGAATGCACATTCCTCCAGAGCCAGAAGCAGGAAAAGCAGAGGCAGCAGCAAGTTTATCTTCTGGGCACCTCATCCTGAGACCTCATTTTATCAATACATATAGACTGTCTACAACCAAGTGATATTATCCTTTTCTTCTACTGCCTTATGCAATCTTCCCCCAGTTTATCCAAGTATTTCACTATGCAGAAGAGTCTAATGTCATCTCCAGAGAGTTCATTTTGCCCCCTATATCCAAGACCATTTACTAAAACCTTGATTCAATCTTTAAAAAGCCACAAGATCCTATTATGCCTAGCTTTGTTTCCAGTCTTTTAAGTCTATTCCTTAACCTTGCCAAAAAAGTACCTAAGTTTCTATGGTTTGACAAATGGAGCTTAGAATATGGAACTATGGTAAGTGCTGTTTAGAACTGAAAATAAGTTACACGTACTGGTTTTCCTTTATTTTGTAGTTTTGCTCTCAAAGAATTCCAGATATGATTTCTTTACCGACAAAAATACCTGCTATATACTTCCTTCTGTATGAATACATGAGACCTACCTTCATTCAGATTTCCTCTATGAACCTTTCTCTGAGCTCCAAACACAGGGCTGAGACTTCCACCTAACTTAGAAAGCTAGCACGAGCTAGTACTGACAGATGGGAAGACTTGAGATGTTACAAGAGGATATATGGAAATACAAAAGGTAAAATTAAAATACAAAAAGTAAAATGTTCATTAGACTTATCTCCTAACATTTTAACCACTCTTCCCTTTAGAACATTCTTGCAACTGAACTGAATAAGCTGGGAAGGTTTTTTGGGTAATTCTACTAATGCTTTTTTTTTTTTTTTTTTTTTTTTTGAGACAGGGTCTCACTCTGTTACCCAGAGTGGAATGCAATGGGTGTGATCCTGGCTCACTGCAGCCTTGATCTTCTGGGCCCAAGCAGTCCTCCCACCTCAGCCTCCTGAGTAGCTGGGAGTAAAAGTGTGCCACCAAACCTGATTGATTTTTTGATGGGGTCTCACTATGTTGCCCAGACTGGTCTCAAACTTTGGGAGACCCGAGTTTCAAGGGATCCTCCCATCTTGGCCTTCCAAAGAGTTAGGATTACAGGCATGGGCCACTATGTCTGGCCAAATACTTTTTAAACTAATAATTCTCCTGTGTGTGGTTATGTCAAAGAAAAATACAAGGTTACATAGGCTTATAAAAAGTAAGGAAGTAACCCACTATATGTATGTTTGTAAATTTTGCTTAGGCCATCGTTTTTTATTTTCACCTTTGACTTTCAGAAGTAAATCAGAGCTATGTAAATAACAGAATATAACATTAAAATGTTATTCATAACAATGGCTAACAAGAACAGGGTGACAGTCAAGTCAGTAGCTTTTTAATAAAATGAGCAGAATCCCATCATAACAGCTCTTTGTTACATGAATTCAAATACATAGCAGACTAATCATGTTCCCTGAAATTTAACAATCATACTTAATAAAGGCCTGTTAGTGCTGTCCCTCAAGACTCTAATTCTAAAGGCTTCCTCTGAATTCCCTTTACAAAGCTTTGTGCAAAGAGCTTAAGCACCAGTAAGAAAGACTGTTGCTAGCATTTTTATTTCATCATCTTCATCAAATACAAACATGCAGTTTCTTTCTCTGATGTGCATGGCACTGTAAAATGGGTGCTACACTCTGTCTTGTGGTACAAAGTTTATAAATACAATATACCGATACAAAGTTGAAGCCGTTAAAAAGAGCTTAATAACAACTACGAGGACAGAATTAAATCTGGAGTGCTGATGGAATCTACAGAGAGATTTAGAAACAAGACATAAACTCAAACACAACGGTAAAAGTTTTTACTTGGGACGAGGCGAGAGGGGAACTTTTTATGTGCTACTGAAGGATTTTTTTAAGTTGCTCCAAGTTTACTTTCTTTCTGCTATTATCTTTAAATACTGCAAAGCATTGTGAGCTGCGTCACTCTGTGCATTGCCACAGGAGATACCGGAGCCATGACAGACCGTGATCGGGCTGGTGGACAGTTCAGCAAGACACTGATACTGTCCGTTGGCGCTCAGTTCTTCTGTAATGACACATTCAAGCATGATGGTTAATGTCAAATATGTATAAAGTAGATCCCTTTGTAAAAACAATTCTTATTGTCTTTAAGCATCCACTTGAAATCTTTGTTTTGCTTGTACAAACAAAAAACCACAACTGCTCAGCTGTAGTAGTTTTCAAACATACTGCACTTCATAATCATCTGACAACTTTAAAGAAATACAGATATTTAGGCTGCATTCCAGCTCACTCAATCAGAAACATAGGGTTGGGGGTGGCTGATTCCTACATTTGAAAAAAAAAAAAAAAGCTCCCAAGGCAATTCTAATATGGTTAGTTGAACAGTGTTTGGAAATTACTGAACCACAGTAACTTTCTCAAAAGACAGAACCATTTGCCAGAGGACAGGAGAGATTGTATTTTCCACTAGGAAGTCATTTTCAGGAGGCATTTGAACCAGGCATAACTTGGGTCAAGGCAAAACCTTCCCTGTGCCTCCCTTGTGTCTTCTATTAGAAAAAAAAGTTTAATCGATGCATAATAATTGTACGTATTTATGGAGTTGTCCATTCATGTTGTTAGGTTTTAAGTCTGTACAGAGTGTAGTTCTTTATTTATACTGTAAATGGGTCATGGTGTTTTAGAAACAATACCTGACCCAGGAAACAAACGTTCGTCCCATCAACTGATGAGTCACTCTTACTAAAGATGACTGAAATGAGGGCAAAGGGGAAGAAGTAGAAACGTGTGGTATGATTTAAAGTGGGCATAATAAAAATGTTAATTTTGATATTCCATTTAGTGGAAAATATCCAGATACAATGGGATTATTTAATGAGTGAAAAGTCTTTCTAGTTCTAGTATCTAGGTTCTTTTATTTTTTTTAGAAAAATTAATCATTTTAAAGTAAGCACTTCATCACCCCAAGCGGAACCTCATTCACATTTAGCAGTTACTCCTTATTCTCCCGACTCTCCAGCCCCTGCTTGAGGTTCCTCCATGCTGTAGCATATATCAGAATTTCATTTCTTTTTACGGCTGAATAATATTTCATTGGAAGGACAGTCCACAATTTGTTTATCCACTCATTCATTGATGGACGTTTTGGGCTGTTTCCACCTTTTGGTTTTTGTGAATAGCGCTGCTATGAATATACAGATATCTGTATATATAGGCATTTGTTTAAACACCAGTTTTTGATTTATACTCCTAAGTAGTGGAGTTGATGGGTCACATGGCAATTCATCTGAGGAACTGACAAGCTTTTTCCACAGAGGCTGAACTGCTTTATATTACCAAAAACAATGTATAAGGTTCCAGTTTCTCTACATCTTCACCAACACTTGCTATTTTCCATTTCCTTAATTATAGCCATCCTAGTGGATATGAAGTGGTACCTTATTGTGGTTTTGATTTGCATTTCTCTATTGACTAAGGATCTTGAGCATCTTTTCATGTGTTTTTTGGTCATTTGTACATTTTTATTTTATTTTAAAATTTTGAGACAGGATCTTGCTATGTTGTCCAGGCTGGTCTCAAACTCCTGGGTTCGAGTGATCCTCAGGCCCAGTCTCCCAAAGGGCTGGGATTACAGGTGTGAGCCATTGTGCCCAGACCATTTGTGTCTCTCTGTGGTTGGATAGGGATATAAAATTTCTCACACATTATACTGATGTTAAATCAAGACACCTTGGTCAGGCATGGTGGCTCACACCTGTAATCCAGCACTTTGGGAGGCCGAGGTGGGCGGATCACTTGAGGTCAGGAGTTCAAGATCAGTCTGGCCAACACTGTGAAACCCCGTCTCTACTAAAAAGAAAAAATTATTTTTGGGAGGCTGAGGTGGGCGGATCATGAGGTCAGGAGTTCTAGACAAGCCTGGCCAACATGGTGAAACTGTCTCTACTAAAAATACAAAAATTAGCTGGGCGTGGTGGTGCACACCTGTAGTCCCAGCTACTCGGGAGGCTGAGGCAGAAGAATTTCTTGAACCTGGGAGGGAGAGGTTGCAGTGAGCAGAGGAGAATATCTAGGTTTTTCTGAAGGTAGCTGCATGGAAACTAGCCAGATTAACAGACTGTGGCTTTTAGACTGCTTTCCATATTTGTAAGAACTATTTAGTTCTTTTTTTTTTTTTTTTGCCTGTGCCTCGTGTGGCCCCGAGACGGGCACGCTGCCCACCCCCCCGGGCCACTGAGGATTGCTCTACCCCTCTGTTCTGGCCGCCAGGAGCAGAAGAGCTCGGGGTGGGCAAAGCTCGAGGGTATGACTATTTAGTTCTCAAAAGTGGGAAGAAATGTTTCAAAGGCATCATTAATTTATAATCTAAAAATTTATTTCAGGTTTCCTTTTTTCCCTAGATTCTGTATGCTTCCTAGTTCTTCATGACATGGCTCGTTCATCTCTGTATTCTAAACCCTCAACAGATTGTAGACACTAATAAATATTTATTGGATGAATGGTC
Organism: Alouatta palliata; assembly: GCA_004027835.1. Taxonomy (NCBI): domain Eukaryota; kingdom Metazoa; phylum Chordata; class Mammalia; order Primates; family Atelidae; genus Alouatta; species Alouatta palliata. The sequence goes on along the minus strand of PVKV010025450.1, from coordinate 19,524 downwards.
TCTCATCAGCCACCTTTTCTTTCTTTTTTTATTTTTGAGATGGAGTTTCACTCTGTTGCCCAGGATAGAGTGCAGTGGCGTGATCTTGGTTCACTGCAACCTCCGACTCCTGGGTTCAAGCTATTCTCCCACCTAAGCCCCCCGAGTAGCTGGGATTATAGGTACATGCCACCATGCCTGGCTAAGTTTTGTATTTTTAGTAGAGATGGGGTTTCACCATGTTAGGCTGGTTTCAAACTTCTGACCATAGGTGATCCACCCGCCTTGGCCTCCCAAAGTGCTAGGATTACAGGCGTGAGCCACCATGCCTGGGTAACAGAGCAAGACTCCATCTTGAGGGAAAAAAAATACAAAAATTAGCCAGGTGTGGTGGTGGGTGCCTGTAATCCCAGCTACTTGGGAGGCTGAAGCAGGAAAATGGCTTGAACCCAGGAGGCAGGGGTTGCAATGAGCCAGGATTGTGCCACTGCACTCCAGCCTGGACAACAGAGCAAGAGTCTGTCTCAGAAAAAAAATAAATAAAGATACCAAACATTGAATTTAAAAAAAATCCATACTGACTTGCTTTTCCTATTTGTCTATCCAAATGATTAAAGACTACAGAAAATACAGATGATGATGGCTAAGATGGGATTAAACTATAAATTGACTTCTCTCCATTTACCTCCCAGAATCAGCATACAGGGACAAAGTAGAAAGAAAAGGTCTGGGCACCAGAAAGTTGGTACTTGTGCTAGAAATCTGGGTGCCTTTTCATTTGCCCAGCAGCCCATCGGGGCTAGTTCAGCAGCCAGGGTATCTGCGGGGACTCTCCTCCTAATCTTGCTCTACCACTGACTAGCTATGTGATCTTCGGCAAGTTTCTCAACCTTTCTGTGCCTTTCTTTCTTCACTTACAAATAAGGATAAGAGAACTTGCTTCATACAGTCCGAGGATTCAGTAAGTAGATACATGTGATCTCCTTAGAACAGTGCCTAGCACGCAGTAAAACTCTATCTTTGCTATTATAACTGTATAGATGTTAGCTAATATTACTATCCACAAGAATGGGACATATCAATTATATATATTACTGGCCTAGTAATTATATATACTTAGAATCCCTGATCAATAAAATACATTATAATAAATTTTTGTTTCTCAAACACACTTTTAAATAAACATGTCTTGGGAAAGCCAAAGAAAAACAAAATCATACCTATATCCAAATATGTTATATTAAAACCTTGTTCCTTGGCAATTTCACTAAGCAGCTGGATGTAATCTGTATTTGGAATACTAAGGAGACTTCTTTTCAGTAAGTTGATCTTTTCACCAGGAGAATTCCTCAAGGAATGCCAAGTACATCCTAAAGAATGTCCTACTACATTTGTCTGAAAAACAGAAACGAAGATTTAGACTCTTAACTAGGACTGCGTTTCAACAACAGTACCAGTATAATTAAAAGTGCTTATTAAGCACTCACATTTAATATGTTAGACAACATTAAAAAGTACACATTTAACAAACACTATAATATATGTTTTTAAGAAGCACTTGCAGTAATATACTGAAAGTAATTTGTATAGTACAAATGTTCCTCAGTCGAATTTTCTGATGGTCGCATTAAGAGGTGCAAGATATTTGGGAGCATTAATCCACAAATAATTAAATCTGCCTAATGGAGCAATCTGCAGATTAAAATATTAAACAATTTTCATATCTTTTTTTTTAAATTAAATACCAATCACTATAACTGACAGCTATAAAGCAGAAAACAAAACAAAACAAAAATTTAAAAAAAACATGGAATGTGCAAGTTGGATTTGAGGACCAAGTCATTCACATACATGGCAGGATGTCAAAAAGTTCTTATCAGACTTCTATTCCAGAACTCAACTGAGTATTTTTTCCTTTTTCTTTCTTCTTTTCCTCTGTTCTTTATTCTCCCCTATATCCTTCCCTTTTCATCTCTGTCCTTAGAATTCCTTATATTTCCATAAGTTTATGGTTCTCAAATTGCTTTCACATGCCATTAATAAAAACAACTACTTTCTGAAGTAAGTAGGACTACTATTTTTTTTTTTTGGATGGAGTCTTGCTCTCTCCTGCAGGCTGGAGTGCAGTGGTGCAATCTTGGCTCCCTGCAACCTCTGCCTCCTGGGTTCCAGCAATTCTCTTGCCTCAGCCTCCAGAGTAGCTGGGACTATAGGTGCACGCCACCAAGCCTGGCTAATTTTTTGTATTTTTTTAGTAGAGCCAGGGTTTCACTGGGTTGCCCAGGCTGGTTGTGAACTCCTAAGCTCAGGCAATCTGCCCACCTCAGCCTCCCAAAGTACTAGGATTACAGATTTCAGCCACAGCGCCTACCAGGGTACTACTCTTAATCTTATTTTATTAATGAGCATGACAGAGGGAAGGCAATTTCCAAAAGATTGTAGAGATGGCATGATATAGAATTAATTACTTGTTAGATTTGCCAAATAAAAATTGACATTACAGAAACTTTAAAATATTTTTTAAATAAATGAAAAAACACTGCATGGTTAAAAAATACATACATGCACTAAGAACAAATACATAATGAGCTCACTAAATGTTTGCTGAGTGAATGAATGAACAAACAAAGGGACAGAAATGTGCTGTCACTTTGAAGGCAAAAATGGCACTACTGGCCTATCATCTTTAGATCCTGTCCTATTATTCTGAATTTGACTGTCTCCCAAGCTTTCTTACCTAATTGCCTCTGTGATCCTGACTCACAAACAGGAAGCAGCTAAAAATGGGGTAATATATAACAGAACAATGAAGAGATTTCTAAAAATCACAACTCTGAAGTATCTATACAATAAGAAATCAAGGAGTTTCCTTCAGCAAGAAATGCTTAATGATATTAACATCAGAGCTGTCGACATTACTCACTAAAGAAATGTGGTTCTCTGGAGAAATATTACTAAATTTGGCAAGAAATTTCTCAGCAGCATTCCTTTTGGCTTGCTTTTTTGATGCCCCCTTTCCTGAACAAAGAAAAAGAAATGGTAGATTTAGAAAAGAAATTAGTGTCCACAGAGGATGATCAAATGTATAAAGTATTGTGTTTAATCACAGAACCTCACGGTTTTTATTATATACTAGACTATTTTCTTACTGACCTGGTATCTTTGTTGTGCTATTTTGTTTGTATAGCTATTATTTTCTTCTTGAGATGGAGTCTCACTCTGTTGCCCAGGCGGGAGTGCAGTGGAGCAATCTTGGTTCACTGCAACCCCGGCCTCCTCGATTCAAGCAATTCTTCTGCCTCAGCCTCCCAAGTAGCTCAGATTACCAATGCCAACCACCACGCCCAGCTAATTTTTTTGTATTTTTAGTAAAAACAGGGTTTTGCCACGTTGGCCAGGCTGGTCTCGACTCCTGACCTCAGGTGATCTGCCTGCTTCAGCCTCCCAAAGTGCTGGGATTATAGGCATGAGCCACCACGCCTGGCCTGTATAGCTACTAATTCTTACACTTTTGAAGGCATTTAAGTTTTTCTTTAATAGTTATGCTTTCTGTTTTTCTATAATAGTTGTATTTTCCTATGTCTAGCATTACTGAACCATATTTGGTTTAATTCTGACCAATTCTTCAGATTTATTAAAATACATCTGATTTATAACTCCTCTCTCTCTCAGTGTCTATTTCCTGCTTGCGATCTTCTCTAAACTGACAATTATGTGGAATTCCTTTTAACAGGTATAAGAAAGGCACAGGAGATGCTGGAGTTGAAAGATATCATAAATATCTACCTCCATGCTTTTGTTTTATAGATTAAAAACCTGAGGTCCAGAGAGATTAAGTAATTTGCTTAACCTTGCAAATCAAGGATGGAAGCCGAGGCTCCTGCTTTTGGCCTGGTGCTTTCTGTACTGGCATACACTACCTCCCAAAGGCAAACAGTTGCTTATTACTTGAAACTATTATCTGGCTAAAGTAAAATCCCATTTTAAGCCACTTTAAAAAATGACAAAAACATGCCAGAGAAGTTAACAGGATTCTCACTAGTACTTTTTTTTGAGATGGAGTATTGCTCTGTCACCAGGTTGGAGTGAAGTGGCATGATCTTGGCTCACTGAAACCACCTCCTCCCAGGTGTAAACAATTCTCCTGCCTCAGCCTCCTGAGTAGCTGCAACTATAGGCGTGTGCTACCACGCCCAGCTAATTTTTGTATTTTTAGTACAGATGGGGTTCCACTATGTTGGCCAGGATGGTCTCGATCTTTTGACCTCATATCTGCCTGCCTCGACCTCCCAAAGTGCTGGGGTTACAGGCATTAGCCACTGCACCCGGCCAATCTTACTTTTTAAAGTGACAGTTTTTCTTATAGTTTATGTTCCTTATAACATAGGAGGTGCTGTAATTAAAAAAGATAATTTTCATTTTTATCTCACTGCAATTATTTGCCATCCAGTCTCTTATTAATCATCTCATTTTCAAGTGTAATCTTCCTCTAGTGCTCCTATTTTCTAGAATAGCTGTTAAAATCCAAGAGATTTATTATGGCTTTTTCTCCAAAATGAGTTTTTTTTTTTTTAAGTCATTAATTTATCAATGAAGACTGTTTAAAGTACAGAGCTGATAGTTTGTCTTTCTATTAATAATCTGTGATTTTAAAAAATATCAAATTAAGAAGTCTAAATATCTTAAGCCAAATATTTATACTTAAGTTCAACCTCAGAAAGTCAGAGATAATAAAGGAGGAGTGTATCAATTTTTTCTGCACAGAAATATCTGAACACATTACAACAGAAACTTCTATGGTTATTCATTATCTGAAAATATTTCAAATGTCTTCAATTATAAGAAGTAAGTACCAGTTTCCATAAATGATTCTAGCCTGCAAATTGTGGTATATTCTCTCTTATGAGCAGGTCCTCCCTCCTGGGAAAGAGTATATTCAGGAAGTCTCCAGCCATGATGAATAGCCAATTCCTATAAAATCAAGATGAGGCTTTAATACTAATTTTAACTATGCAATGCTCAATCACATAAATATTTTCATAATTTTGATCCAATTTCTACGTATATGTTGAAAAGAATAGTGATTTTCTGCAATGGAAGAAAGAGGGAGACACTCTATCTCTCAAAGACATTTCCCTCATTTTATATCTTTATATCCCAATACCAAAACTGAAGCAGTTGTGAGCTATGAATGGTGTTCCTCCATTAAACCACAGTGAGCTGACATCAGACTTCAACTAGAAAAACAGGCTATTACCACCATCTTTGGGAACACCAGAGGAGACATCTACAAGTTTCACTGCCATCAGTTCCTAAAGCCCCTCCCCTCCTGGCTATAGAGTTCCAAACCCACTGCTGGCCAACTACTGCATTTGACCAAGAACACATGAGGAGCAGGGACAACAAACAACAGACCTGGATGAGGTGGGGGACGGAAGGTGAGGGAAACTACAGACAAGCTTGTAGTGCAGGAAAAGGAGACCAACGGACTGGCTGAATAATGGGGAGGGGAATGGTCTAACAGACCACAGGTATAATCTGCAAGCAAGATAATCTGCATATAGAAATTCAAAGCTGAATGTATGTGTATGTGTGTGTGTATGTGTGTGTGCATGTATGCATGTGTGTGCGTGTGTAGATGTAAATATATTTTTTTGGTAGAATAAGCAAATAAGCAGCCTACTCTCCTTTTCTTGAGTTAGGTTCACTGACTTAAGCTCTTTATAAAAAGTCTTCTGTCTCAACAGAAGTAGAATTTGTCACAAGAGTAGCAAGAACTATTCTTAAAGTGTAAAACACTCTACCCATGTGCACTGAGGGCCTGTTGATCTTAAATGAGAATTCCACAAGCCAAAGGCGAATACCGTATATAAAAGAAAATCCAAAACATAAATATGAAAATAATTTCAAGTTAGCTCTATAAAGCTAATGATCATACGTTGGACAACAAAATATATCACTATCTTGTCTTTAAATATTAATTCCTTGTGTTAGCCCTTGTGATATTACAAATTTATTATATATTTTATCAGTAGGCAAAGAACTGTACAACCTACCTGTAATGAACCAATAGGATTAAGCTGGTTCTTTGGTTGCTTGGAAGGGTCAGGCATTAAGGGGTCAGGAACTGCAAAGCTAAACATTTTTTAAAAGTGTTATAAAACAAAGTAATTTCCCCAGAATTATGAAATAAATGACAAGCATTTTCTAATTAACTCTCTATGTCTTTTACTCGTCATTCCTTCTACATGGAATGCCCTTTTCTCAGACCCCTTCTATGGGAATCTGATCTATCTGTCACCTAAGATATATCTCAAATGTCACTTCTTTCAAGAAGTCTATCCTTTTACCCCAATGGTTTATAATCTCTCCCTTCTCTGAAACATTATAACACATGGTTTAATCTTTCCTTGAGGAAATTGTTTTACCATAAGTTATACACTCTTACAAATACATATAATCTGTCCATCCTTCACCTCACCTCTCCCCAGTTCAGACTGTAAGCTCCCTGAGGTAGGGCTTATGTATCACTTACCTACATAAGCTTTGTCATGTTTTGTACATAATAGGCATGTCATAATATATTTAAAGAATACTCTTGTTACAACTATACAAAAAATGGAAGATGAACAATGATCCAGAAAATTTAGCCTGACAATGTGAATAATACAGATTATAAATATTTTTTTTTTTATCCAGAGAACTATGAAGAGCTATCTGTTTGAACTATCATCTGCTTAGTGCTGGGATAATTCTCTAAGATTTACAGGTATCCTGCATAAAATAGATGGCTTAGATAAATTTGGTTTTAGCATGTGGGGATTACGATTAGGGAAAAAGAGAACAACCACTTCTAGGGAGTTTGAAATTACTGGTTCCTTGGCAGATCAGTGCTTAAAATTGAATAAGCGGCATTCCAAGGTTATTACTACCTAGGCAACTGGAAAGTCATTTTTTCTATGACAAATGAGGTTTAGTTATTGCCACGTCCTCAAGGTTTTTTTTTCCAACTGCCAGAATTTCAAGCTTTACATAGGCTGATGAGATATGAGTATTCACTTACAATGCTGCATGCCGAAGCTACCCAAATAATTGTGATGGAGAAGTGAGAAAGTCTCTGTATTAAGTCAGGCCACTTTAGGCCTGATTACAGCTTAGTAATTCCCATTTTATCTGTCAAGAAGCACAAATATAGTAAAGTTTGTTAGCTTTTTTGCTGACAAAGTGAAGTGCCCAGATGCAGAAAGGACACTCTGTACCCTCATTTCTACAAATGTACGTAATGGTTTGGGTTCACCTTCAGGCTGTACAGAAACAGCATGGCCATTACCAGTGGGGGAGAACCCAATACCTGCCATGTCATTTGGCATGTCTTTTTTTTCATTTTGTTTTATTTGTTTGGAGACAGAGTTTTGCTCTATCGCCTCTATCGCCCAAGCCCGGAGTGCAGTGGCCCAATTTTGGCTCACCGCAATCTCTGCCTACTGGGTTCAAGCGATTCTTGTGTCTCAGCCTCCCAAGTAGCTGGGATTACAGGTGCGTACCACCATGCTCGGCTAATTTTTTGTATTTTTAGTAGAGACACGGTTTCACCATGTTAGCCAGGCTAGACTCAAACTCCTTACTCAAGTGGTCTGCCACCTTGGCCTCCCAAAGTGCTGGGATTACAGGTGTGAGCCACTGTGCCCAGCTTTGTTTTTCTTTAAGAAAGGTCTCGCTCTGCCACCCAGGCTGGAGTGCAGTGGCGCAATCTCAGCTTACTGTAACCTCCACCTCCTGGGTTCAAGGGACTCTTGTGCCTCAGTCACCCAAGTAGCTGGGAGTATAGGCGCCTGCCACTATGCCTGGCTAATTTTTGTACTTTTAGTAGAGGTGGGGTTTTGCCATGTTGGCCAGGCTGATGGTCTCAAACTCCTGGCCTCAAGTGATCCACCCATCTCAGCCTCCCAGAGTGCTGAGATTATAGGCGTGAGGCACGCCGCCTGGCCTGGCATGTCTTAAAAGCTGGCATAGATCAATTATAATGCATGGCCCTAGATAATCAAGCATCATCTTGTGAAATGCAAGGCTTATCTTGGGCAGCTGCTTATCCAGAGGGTTGCTATGTCACTGATTAGTTTGAAATTACCCAAAAGGTTTAGAATGACTTATACAAAGATAGAAATACTACTTGAGAACCTAACTACACCTCTAATCCAAAAGCCTTTCTATGACTAAACTCATCTGAAATTCCCTGGTCTCTACTGTCAGCTATGAGCAGATTATACCAGATTTGTACTTCAGGCATATGTGAGTGCACGCACAAGAAGAACTTGAAAGCACGTCACGCACCCAAGTGTGCCCAGTGGAAACCAAAGGACACTACTTTATGATACGTGAGATTCTGTCCAGAAACACCTGAAGTAGTAAAAAATCTTACTTTGGAAAGGTATGTCAAGAATTAATATCCCGCTTAACATGCTCTTCTTTTGGCACATATTATAGAATAAAAGAAAACCTCTGCCTGCTTTTTCAAAATTAGAATTCCTAAAGAGTACTTTTAGTTATCTTTCTGTATCTCACTTTGTTTTCTTCAATGTAGAAATAATCAAAGTATTAATACAGAATGTTAATATTAATATTTGCAAGAAACACTCTGATTTTCTACTATTGCACTGTATTAAAAAAATAACAGTGAAGCCTAGTTCATACGTGCCTTCGTTTAATAGCTAATTGCTGGATTTGACTGGACAAAGTTTTCTTTAACACCTAATAAGTTTTCACAAGGAAACAGAATTTGAGAGGTAGGATGCTAACTGTTCACTTTGTTGCTTTTGTGAGCATGTTCAAATTTTTAATCTTACCTCAGCCATGACATTTTTGAGCTGCTGAATACAAAGAAATTTAGCTCACCAAATACTTGCATTGGCTTTCAAAATGTTTATGGCAGCCTCTGCAGCTCTATGTTTCGCCAGCTTCTTACTTGTACCTTCACCTGAAGTAAGATTTAAAAAAAGAAGTCTTTATCTCCTACAAAAACATAGATGTTTTCAAAACACAAAGTCACTGTAGAGTTAACATACCCATACTTGGTAATAAAAACATATACTACATGCAGTTATACACTGTAATAAAATACTTGCCATGTGAAAAATATTTTAAAAAACACAATTTTTAAAGTTCTGTGAATTTAATTCTATGCATACCTACATAAAAATCCTTATTTTTACATTATATATATTTATTACATAACATGGTAATAAAGTAGACTGTGCCACACCTCTGAAGAAATGCAACTCGGTATTTTACTTTTCCTTTATTCCCGGATGGGAAATTCTTCTGCAGCAAGAAGTTTATTTTAAAGGAACCATTTACAGCCGAATTGTTGGACAGCAAAGTGTGCATAATTTTATTCTGACAGTCTGTCCTATAACGTATCAAACTGCTCTGCTAGCCTAAGCAGTCACGATTATATGTTGGGTACAACAGGAAAGAGTTTTATGAAATAAGGTGACAGCTTGTTATGTATCTTCTGGACAATCTGTATCTTCTGCATGGGTAGCTAAGTTGAGACTAGGGATACGACTGAGGTCTAATTTCAGTAAGCAATCACAATGGCAAATGATAAATTCATAAATTCAGTCTTTTTCCATTTGAGTTCAAACTCTCAAACCCTCATAGAGTAAGTTTCAAGTGTGGCCCCCAAACGTGAGAAGACACACAAACCACACATTTATCTGCTAACAGAGGTATTAGGGATATAGCATACAGCGTCTCTGCCCTCAAGAGCTAACAGCCTAGTATGGAATTTTTATCTGTTAATAGGCACCTGAAATATGGAATGGGATATGTTACAACAAGCCTAAGTGCAGGCTGTAGGAGAGTACATAAAAGCAGCAGCTCTCTTACTCTTGGTAAGGATTCAGAAAGGTTTCATGAAGGAAGAGATAACTAAATGGAGACCTAAATGATGAGTAACAGCTAATAAAAGAGAAGAGAGATGGGGAATTAGAAAGAGCATTCTAGGTAGAGAAAAAGAGCACCTGCAAAGGCTCAAAGGCAACATACAGTACGGTGTTCTCAAGAATCCCAACTAGCTGGCTTTGGCTAAAGTGTAAGAGCTTTTTTAAAGTGTAAGAAGCAACGCTGTAAGTCACGTTAAGAAACGTGCATTAGGCCAGGCACGGTGGCTCACACCTGTATTCCTAGCACCTTGGGGGGTCGAGGTGCGTGGAATGCCTGAGGTCAAGAGTTAGAGACCAGCCTGGCTAACATGGCAAAACCCTGTCTCTACTAAAAACAAAAAACTCAGCCAGGCAAGATGGCACACGCCTGTAATCCCAGCTACTCGGGAGGCTTAGGTAGGAGAATCGCTTGAACCCAGGAGATGCAGGTTGCAGTGAGCCAAGATTGTGCCACTTCTTTACAGCCTGGATGTAAGCGAAACTCTGTCTGGGAAACAGACAAACAATCAAACAAACAAAAACATGTATTTATCCAGAGGGTTACAGGGAAACCACTGAATGGATTTTGAGACGAGGAGGACATCTGAATGCTGGAAAGTACACTGGTTGTTAGGGCTGGATGAGGTGGCTCACAGCTGTAATCCCAACACTTTAAAAGGCTGAGGTGGGAAGATTGCTTGATGCCAAGAGTTCAAGACCAGCCTGGCAATGCAGTGAGACCTTGTCTCTACTAAAAATCAGAAACATTAGCAGGCATGGTGGTGTGCACCTGTAGTCCCAGCTACTCAGGAGGCTGAGGCAGGAGGACTGCTCCAGTCCAGGAGACAGAGGCTGCAGTGAGCTATGATCACGCCACTGCACTCCAGCCTGGGTGACACAGCGAGATCCTGTCTCAAAAAAGAGAAAAAAAGAACACTGGTTCTCATGTGACAAAAGGACATCACAAGACTAGAAGATAAACGTACAGCTACAGGACTGCAGCTACAATCCAAGTGAGACGATGGTGGCCTAGGCAGTAGCAATGGCAGAAGACAGAAGCAGATAGATGCAATGGATATTTAGGAGATGGAATATAATGACAGACTGGACAACAGGGAGAGAGATGGGACGTAGTTAGGAAGACAAACTCACATTTCTACTGAACTAGGTGATTATGGAGCCTTTACAGAGAAAGGAAATGCAGGGAGAATGGGTCTGAGGGAAAAGATGAATTCAGTTTGGGACAGTGAGAGGCTTGAGGGGCCTCTGTGTCATCCAAGCAAAGATGCTCAGCAAGCATAGACAGATACACTGTTTTGTAACTGGGCTTGGGATGAAGATAGGTATTTCAGAATTATCAGCCTTTGGATAGTATTGGAAGCCATGGAGGCAGATAAGCTTGCACAGGAAGCCATGGTAGTGTGAGAAGAGGGCATAGGCAGAACAGTTGCCATAGACTGTCAAGTTGGGGTCTAAAACATATTGAGGGGAAAAAAGCCTCCTTTTTCTTGAATTCTTCCTGATTATCTAGAAATAGACTAGTTAAAGAAGTAATGCAGTGTTGACTCTGGTTCCCATGGGGACCCTTCCGGCCAGCACCTACAATGTAACTGCCTCACACAAAAAGTTTTAAACTTTTCTTAAAGTAGCATCAATTAAAATAAAGGACTGTAAACTTCCAGGGACACAAACAAATGCTGCCTTCAGATTTACCAGATGGTAGAACTTGAGCCTTCCGACTGAATTTTTTTCTTGGCATTCTTCCAAATTAAATTTAGCATCCAATGTTTTCTGTGTTTGCAATTAAATAGATACATAAGAAAAATAATGTCCACATTTACAAATGAGCAACTTCAGTTATTTGCTCAAGCTCACAGACCAAAAGAAGGCATGAACTTTGAAACTTCATTGCTATAGGCATGTTACTTATAATCACTCTGAACCTGTATCTTCTTGTGTAAAAAGTGGATAATATACAAAATATCTGTTCAGTTTCAAAAACTAGAATTTATTATTGCAACGTAATATATGAGGACCTTCTTTCTGCCCTTTCTCATTTTGCTTGGATACAGAATCAAGAGTGGTACAATGGACCTAAAGTGCAAATGAAAATTCTGGGGTCATGCCTGCTGGCATCTTCTATGATCTATGAAACTTCACAGTACCTACTGACTCAGCTATGACTGCTCCGAACCTTTCCTGCTTCTCTCTAATTCTTAGAAGAACCCTAGGAGGATCCTAGGGTATGAGAGGAGATGTGCAGGATAGCTGGGTAACTTTTTAGTTTCTGAGCTTCTTTGGTATCTGGGGAAGAGAAAATTAATTAGGAAGAGAATCAGATGAGGCTGGAAAGTCCTAGCGACCTGAGATGAGAGGTCTGTTTCAGAGCCTGTTCCTTACAGCTGTCTGGTAAAAAGAGCACTTTTCTGAACTGAAAAGCAACACCAAATCTTGACTGCCAACCCACTCGGTCATCCAGGTTAACTGAGTATACAGACCTGTGCAGGTTATGTCACCAACGGTTACTCTGAAGGTGAAAGTGGGTACGTGTATTTGCACATCAGATCTTTCACATTCATAAACCGGGATGTTCTTGGTCTTCATGCCGTATTCGTGTAATACCTGAATCGGTGTTTTCCCTGGCTTAGCTGTTATCATCTTCCCCAAACTGCAAAAACCAGAAAAAGGTGTGTTTGCATGCCAAATTGGAGATTAAAGCAGAAGCGTGCAGAGGCCAGTTTTGACCGCCACCGACGATGACGCTGGAGGCGCGGAGTTCCCCGGCGGCCAGAGCCAGAACCGGCGAGGCTGGGGCGCACCTGTCTTCCGGCCCCGCTGCGGCAGTCACCCCGCTGGGGCAGGCGAGGTGAGCGAGGTCTTTAGAGAAAGAATTTGAATGCGGGTAAGATTCTCAACAGAACAGGGCGGGCAGCAGCGCCACAGCCTCAGGACCAATTGCAAGAGCCTTTCCAGGGCGCGGCGACCGCACACCACCTCCGCCAGCCCCGCGCACCTCCGGGGGCCAGGAGAGGGGCGGGGCCCGGCCGCAGACCCCAACCCGCGCCGCCGAGAGGGCGGGGCCGAGCGCCCGCAGCCGCGGAGGTTGGGCTGCCGGGCAGGGGCTTTACCCAGAATGCCGCTGGAGGGCCGGCTCCCCGCGCCCCGGCCCCGCCTCCCGACGCTCCCGGCCCTGGGGCCCCGACTACCCGCACGCTGACCTGAAGGTCCCGCTGTCCTCGCGCTCCAGCGGCGGGGCCTCGGCGCGGTGCCTGCTCTGGGACATGGCGAGAAAGGACGACTCAGCGGCGGGAGGATGAGCGGTACGGAGCAACGTGCTTGCTCCCCGGGTCCCCAGGAGGAGCTCTAGCGCCGCCGTCTCCTCTGGCTCCCCCTGCTCCTGCCTGCGTTCCTCCGGCGAGGGGGCGGGCGGGGCGGGGGCGGAGCCTTGGTGCCGTAGCTCCGGCTACTCCCCCTCGCTGCCCAGCTCCGGCCCTCGGTCCCGGCCCAGACCCGCCCCTGTCCTCTCCAGAGTCCGTCCCCTCCCCGCCTGGCTCCGCCCTCCTGGGCTCGGGCATTTAGGGTCCCCGGGCTTCACTGCTTCCGCCGCTGCCGGCCCTGACCAGCCCGCAGTAATTGGCCCCCAGGCTGGAGTTCTTTGTCCTTAGCAGGAGGCTGTTTCTTGCCCGGAGAGAGGAATTGTCCGGCGTGGATCTAGGTGTTTGAGACCTGAAGTTAAGCCTTTGTAGGGAGGACGGATTGGGGGCTGGGTCACTTTAAGAAAACGATTTCAAAATAACGAAGGCAGAATTGCTAGGGAGACTCCCCGGGTTTGGTCCCGAAGGTTGAGACCCCGGATATATCTGCCCCAGGGGGCCGCGGTGGGCTCTCCGGGTCCCCGCCCTGTGTTTAGGAACACGCGGAGATGTCCAGAGACCCCTCCCCTCCCGCCAGGCGGGCTCCTTTGTCTTCTGGGCTTTCGTCGCGAGATGGAACGCTGGTCAGTGCATCCCAGCAAAACACGTTAGGTGTAAACGAAGGCCTTTCTCCGGCCCTGTGTTGTAATGGCGTTTGCCTAGGATGCAGCACCTTTGGTGGGCCATTAGATGTCGTGTCTCTTCTCCAGGGGCTTGCTAGGCATTTGCAGAAATGCTCCCCTGTGCTTACTCGGTGTTCTGGAAGATTGCTTTGTACAATGCTATTCATACGAAAGGATGTTATTAAAAGTGATTTATGGCCGGGCGTGCTGGCTCACCTGTAATACCAGCACTTTAGGAGGCCGAGGCGGGCGGATCGCTTGTTCGAGGTCATTTGTTCGAGACCAGCCTGGCCAACAAGGTGAAACCCTGTCTCTACTAAAAATACAAAAATTAGTTGGGAGTGGTGGTGTGCACCTGTAATCCCAGTTACTTGGGAGGCTGAGGCAGGAGAATCGCTTAAACCCAGGAGGCATATGTTGCAATGAGCAGAGATGCGCCACTGCACTCCAGCCTGGGCGACAGAGGGAGACTCTGTCTCAAAAAAAGAAGTGATTTATTATTTGTTAACATGTGAGCCCTGGACGTTTGAAAGCAAGTGAAAGATGTTCAGAATCTAATCAAATGATATCGTTTGATGCTTTAATTAGAGCCTATTCTCTCTTCCTCTCCATTCTCGTCTATATATGTATGAATAGAGATTACTATCCATCACTGTTTTAATGGGTATCTTATTGGAAGGGCTACACAGTCACTATTTCAAAACATTAACGTACTCATAATACCTATGGCAAAACATTTCAGCACTTGGGTAAAATTCATTTTTAGTCACAAAATCACTTAAAAACAGGCCAAAACTTTAAATAGCTCTTGTCAAAGGTTAAGTAACTGGGATAATAATGATGAAATAAAAAGATGCAGCAGGACTCCATTTCAAAGAAACAGAGTCTGTGTGCCAAACTTCCGAGTAAGAAACCACTAGGTAATAGTTTATATAGTTACTTACATGTAATGTGGCTTTGTTTGTAAAATAAAGATCTGCATATAATTGTTTCTCTATAGTCTGAATTCATATTTAATATTAAACACAGTTTTGTAAACATGTAAGATGGAAGGTGAATGAAATGCTCAGTGAACTGTATGCCATGAGGATTCAAAACAGCACTTTTGTGTTGCTAAAATTCCAGTGGTGGACTTGTGAAGGGATTCCCTTTGGACTAGGTCCACTATAAATGGTATCTGGAACTAATTTAGGTTAGTGCCTAAATTGCATTGCTTCCCACAGGGCTATATGCTTCCCTTAAAATTGGTCCACCGCCAGTGGCAAATCACTATCTACTGTGATCCTTATCATAGACATTGGTCATATTTTTATGTTATTAGTTTTCTGTGTATATTTTAGTGCTATAGCCTGCCATTCCAAATTAAACATACTCTTAGCATATCATTTTACACCGTTGATCTATAATTCATTACCTGAGCACATGAGCAGAGGCAGTGAATTATACAGTGGTAAACTACTTGGTGAAACCAAGCTTTGTATTTTTAAGGTGTATAATTATATTTAAAAACAAGCAATGCTTAATTTTGTGCCTTGTTTTCCTCTTTGAAAATGGATTTATCTGGGGGTTGCAGTTGATGACGTTTTGATATTAATATGTTTGCTGCTGCTACCAAGAGCTTTGTCAAGCAAGTTGGAGATGGAGGGAGATTAGTTCCTGTTCCAAGCCTCAGTGAAGCTGACAAATATCAACCTCTAAGTCTGGTGGTAAAAAAGAAGCGATGCTTTCTGTTTCCTAGATACAAATTTACTTCAACACCTTTTACACTGAAAGATATTCTCTTAGGAGACAGAGAAATTTCAGCTGGTAAGTTTAAATGTTTCAGTGTGACAACTCATTCATTGGTATTATTGGTAAGCTAAACATAGGTTATATATCCTACTTACATTAGTAATACATACATTCTCAATGATTAAAGCAACTTTTATTATCATGGTAGTAGTAACATTATTAAGATCAACAATGCCCAAAGCTTATATCAGATCTCTTATTGGTCAAATAATTTTCAAATCTATCAATTATTTTATAAATTGTTTTAACCAAGTCAACGTAGAATATGGCATATTTCTTCATCTATAAAATGAGATATTATTGGGCTTACCTATCTTATATGGTCAAATGAGATGAAAGTAATTTGTATTTATTTTTTACAATTCAATTATTACAATTGGTAAACTGAAATGTATTTGAAGGGTAGGTCATATAATAAATTGATATTTTAATGAGTTACTGCTTATAAACACTTTTTTTTTCTTTTAATCACCCAGTGGATCTTGATGCTTAATAAGTTCTGTTGGCTGAACAGAAAATTTGAGTTCCTTTTAAGAATTCTGGCTATGTGTTACTTTTTGTAGTAAGATTAATTGAATTACTATTTTAAATCTTGGTGAGTCATGTTGCCTTTCTCTAACATTTGTGTAATTGAGTCTTCAGTTGTGAATTAACATGTTACTATATATAATCTACATAAGATAAATTAAAGACATTTTAAAAATACTAAGTTTCTTCTTGTAAAGGTATTTCATCTTATCAATTACTGAATTATGAAGATGAATCAGATGTTTCACTCTATGGAAGGCGAGGAAACCATATTGTAAATGACGTTGGGATTAACGTTACTGGATCAGATTCCATTGCAGTGAAAGCTTCATTTGGTATAGTAACCAAACATGAAGTGGAAGTATCAACATTACTCAAAGAAATTACTACACGGTCAGTATAATAATCCTAATATATTTCAGTGTTTTCATTAAATACTTTAGGTATATAAACTTCGTTACAAAGAATGTTTAAAACATTGAGGTTGTATTTTGCTATTGTAATTTGCTAGATATGTTTGAAATACATTATTAGTAGTATATTCAAACTTTGAGTAAGGATAGATATCAAAAATCATTTGGCTTAAACAAAATTTTTAATTGTTCCACAAAATTACTTTGGCTCTGCACACATTTACTAAATTATTAGATTGAAATAATACAGGAGTCTGTCTGCAACAAGTGTGGAGTCCCCTTCAACAGACTTTCAACAGACAGGTGAAAGTCTTATAGTCTACGTAAGCATGTTTTAAGGAAATAGAAAGCAGAAACAAATTATTACATTTCTTTTGGGTGTATTTTCTGACTATTAGGCTTGCCTTGATTTACTATTAGGTGAACTATGAATGAATAACACATGATAGCAAAAAATGCACTTGATTATATGTAATTAGATGTTATAGAGCCTTGTGAATGTATCTTCTTTATTTTAGAAAAATTAACTTTGATCACAGCTTGATACGTCAGTCAAGGAGTAACAGAAAGGCAGTATTGTGTGTGGTCATGGAGAGCATCCGAACCACACGGCAGTGCTCACTGTCTGTGCATGCTGGAATTCGAGGAGAAGCAATGCGGGTAAACCACACTCATTGGCCTTCTTTTACTAACTAAAATGTCGCCATGAGAATTTTTTACAAGTATTGAGTTCCTAGTCAGACTTGTGTATTTTGTCAAACGTTTTGATGAAAGAGCTGCAGTTGCGTAGGATTTTGCGCAGTAATGTCTGTTCTTGAATATGAAAAAAAAAAAACTTGGATTCTAAACATGTGTAATATAATGCAAAAACACTAATGCTTATGAAATTATACTGGAGTCTGTCAAATTACTATGTAAGTGTTTTAAGGATAAAAAAATTGAGTGAGTTAAATTGTTTCATTTTATTTTTAAGTGATATATTTTTTGGCTGGGCACTGTGACTCACACCTGTAATCCTAGCATTTTGGGAGGCTGAGACAGGCAGATCACTTGCAATCAGGAGTTCGAGCCCAACTTGGGCAACATGGTGAAACCCCGTCTCTACTAAAAATACAAAAATTAGCCAGGTGTGGTGGTGCACCCCTGCAATCCCAGCCACTCAGGAAGCTGAGGCACAAGAATTGCTTGAATCTGGGAGGTGCAGGTTGCAGTGAGCCAAGATTGTGCCACTGCACTCCAGCCTGGGTGACAGAGCAAGACTCTGTCTGAAAAAAAAAAAGTAACATAATGCAAAAACAGTAATCTTTGTGAAATTACGTGCATATTGATGTCCCTCATATTACTATTTAGGTGCTGTTTTAAGAATAAAAATTGAGTGCTTAAGTTGAATCGATTTTATTTTTCAGTGATAGAGTTTTTACACTTTGAATTTTTAAAAGCTGAATTTATATTTTTATATTCAAATAGTTTTTTAAAGTTAATATTATCAATGGCCAAACATGCTTTATTCAAGGTTAGTTAAATCCTTTACAAAATATTAGAGGCTATGATCATGCCACTGCACTCCAGCCTGGGTGACAGATTACAGGTGGATCATGCCTGTAATCCCAGTGCTTAGGAAGACTGAGATAGGAAGGTGACTTGAAGCCAGGAGTTCAAGACCAACATGAGCAAAATAAGGAGACCCTGTCTCTACAAAAAAATTAAAAAAAAAAAAATTAGCCGGGTGTGGTGACATGTGCCTCTAGTCCCAGCTACTTGGGAGGCTGAGGCAGGGGGCTGCCTGCAGGGTGTTGGGTCCTTGTCTTTTAGAATTTGGGAGCCTTTGAAAAGCCATGGGCCTTCCCACTGCTATTGTGTCAGGGAAGATGTAGCAGCCGCTTCTCTGAATCACCCCTTTGCCTTCAGACTTCTCTGTGGCCAGCAGCTGCCTGACCAGGGGCCTGGAGCCACGGGCTCAGCCGATGACCATGGGCTCCATGTCCAACCAGCAGTTTGCAGGTTTGAGCTCGGGACTTAGGGAGGACACCTTAGGATGCAGGGGCGGCCAGGAGTTCAAGGTTATGGTGAGCTATGATTGTGCCACTGCACTCCAGCTTGGGTGACAGAGAGAGACCCTGTCTCTGAAAAAAGAAAGTTATCTGTGTTTAATTTTCAGCTCAGTTATGATAGTGTTTATCTTTGTCATTCAGTGACACCTAATAATGACCTGATTGGTTTAAAACCAATTGTTAGATAGGATTCAAGGATAATCTTTTCAAATCTTTGAAAATAAAAGTTATGTTCAGTACCTATATTCAGCTGCCTGTCAAATTCTGATTAACATTGGATTATTTTTGAGGCAGAAACTGAAACATTTACTTGATTGTTGGTGATTGCTTTAGAAAGCGACTAAAAGCTCTGGGGGGGCTTTGGAATGGTAGACAGGCTAGGCTGAAAACTTTAACTCTAGCACTGCTTTCTGAGATTTGCTGCCAAAAAAAAGCTTCTATTCCAGAGCATTATGGTTGTGGTAGCACTAGTCATGGGCTGGAATACTAAAGTAAGTGAAAAAGTGCAGAGGTGTTTTCTAATATAGACTAGGAGTTTCTGTTGGACCAATTGGATCTCTGCTATAAAAAATGGTTTAATTTGCCGGGCGCGGTGGCTCACGCTTGTAATCCCAGCACTTTGGGAGGCCGAGGCGGGTGGATCACGAGGTCAAGAGATTGAGACCATCCTGGTCAACATGGTGAAACCCCGTCTCTACTAAAAATACAAAAATTAGCTGGGCATGGTGGCACGTGCCTGTAGTCCCAGCTACTTGGGAGGCTGGGGCAGGAGAATTGCTTGAACCCAGGAGGCGGAGGTTGCG
>PVKV010025449.1:0-29671 GCA_004027835.1 Alouatta palliata | reverse complement strand
TTATACATATACATATAATTATGCATTATGTATTACAATACATAATATATAATATATAAATATATATAATATACAAATACATAATATATACTACTATGTTGTATTTATATACTATTATACTATTAATTTTATATTATGTATAAATATATAGACATATATATATTTTATTATATATTATATACATAATATATAAATACAGCATAATATAAAAGTATATTATATACTTTTATAATATATATATATATTTAGACATAATATATATTTTATTATATATTATATGTAATATATAATACAGCATAATAGTATAAAAGTATATACTATTATGCTGTATTATATATTACATATAATATATAAAATACATATATATTGTCTAAATATATTTAGACATATTAATATATATTTTGTTGTATTAATACTATATAATACTAATTAATGTCATAAATATTTATTATTATATAAATATGTATGAATATATAATATTTATATATTAATATATAAATAATACTGCATAATAGTGTATTTATAATAGTATATATAATAATAATCCCAAATAGTATTATAGACTCTCTTTCCAGTCAAATGAGTCTTGCATTTTTATCAAAACTTGTCCTATCATCGTTTCCGTTAAAAAATCCTAATCAAGTGTCTGATTATTCCCTTCACTTGAGCCATTTACCAAGCTCTTTGCCTGATTTTCAAGCTGCATTATTCTTCTGAGAATACATATAGGTTACTCTCAGATATTGACAACATTCTTTCAATTATTCTGATTAAATTTTCTCTTTACACTTCTAATTGCGTTCTACCTCTTCAAATATTGAATTTCTCTAACAAACTTTATCTCTTATTACTTTTTCTAGGAAATACCACATAATTCATTTTGTTCCAAAAAGTACTAACTGAAATATGATAGAAACCTATCATTTCATCTGTCATGTAAACCCAGTAATTTTATTCTTTCATTATTGAAATACTCTTTTTCTTGGTAGTACAAGTGAACTATCATAACATAAAAAGAAGTTCAAGCAATATAGAGAACTACAACAAAGAACATAAACATCACCCTAAATCACATTATAATGTGATAACACAATTATCACTGTTCGTGTGTGTATTTGTGTGTGCATACAGTTACGCATCACATACTGATGTTTTAGTCAACAGTGGGCCACATACAGCAGGGTGGTCTCATAAGATTATAATGCTATGTTTTTTATGGTACCTTTTCTAAGTTTAGATATGTTTAGACACACAAACACTTACCACTGTGTTACCATTCCCCGCAGTATCCAGTACAGTAACATGCTGTACAGTTTTGTAACCTAGGAACAATTGGCTATACCATATAGCCAGGGTGTATTAATAGGCTATACTATCTAGGATTGCAAAACTATGCTCTTTAAGGTTCAAATCATAAATTTGCCTAAGGACTTATTTCTCAGAATGGATACTGCTATGAGATTTGTGACTATATACATGAAATGAAAACATCTTATGCACAAGTTACTTTTATCAATGTATATATAATCGGTATCTTTCAGAATCATTAAATGTAGAATGCCATAATCATTTTAACATGTGCTCGAAAATCTCTTCTAAATATTTATAATGATTGACTTAACCAGCCTTCTAAATATGAATAAATTTTCTCAAGTCTTTTATAATATGAATAAACTATGATAGTGGTGATTAAACTCTATGTACATATTAAAATTTATTGTAATAAGTCCCCAGTAGTTATTTGGCTTGTCAAAAATAACTACTTTTAGCTATGATACACATTTACCCACAATGAGTGGGTAAATACTTGGATTAACTAAAATACTTGAGTTAACTTACACTCCCAGCAACCACTGAATGAAGTATTTCTTCATTCTCTTTTCAAAAGTTGGCTACATCAACTTCTAAATTACTTGAATTATTCACCAATTCAAAACATACCAACCATAGATTAATTTCATTAGGTATGCTATGAAACTTAAATAGTACATATTTCCATGAATTTAACAACTATATCATGTATATTTTTAACATAAATGTTATTTTAATGTAAATTCTTAAGGCTTTTTCTCATTTTTTAAATATTCTTTATTTTATGCCATCTTATATTTTGTTTGCTTGTTCTTTTGTCATAGGTATTTTCCAAGTCTTTAATGTGTCATGCAAATATTTATCAAATTCTTGTTATATAATTTTAGCATTTGTGTTTAATCCAAATTTTAATTGCATATAATTTTTAATAAATGTATATTCAAAATGATTAATTTGCAAACATTTAAATGAACTTTCATTTTCTATATTCACATATTAAAATGGTCTAAAACTTATTTTGACAAAATAATAAAGTAGTTGTATTATACAACTACTTTATTATTATTGTAGTTGTATTATATACAATATATTTATTGAATACAATAAATATAGTTGAATAATACAACTATAAGTGGGCAAACTGTAGATGTTCTTCAGAAAATATGAGCCCTTACTTTGTTTCAGCAAATAATGTTTTGCTCTCTATTTTAAGTTGTTTTAGTTCATGTCTTATACCTGTAAATGTACTTTTACAAAATTATCTGTCTTAACAGTCTTTGCATACAGCGTGATAGTCATGATATTTAATAAGCATTAATTAGCCGGCAGGTCTAAAGGAAGAGTGTTGGGGGCCACTGCTAACCATGTGTCAATTCCTTATTATATGACACTAGGGGCAGCCTCAAAAATCTGTATGGCTAGAGTGGCCAGGCATGGGGGAAAGGGGAACACTCAGGGATACGAGTATGAAAGGAATTCAATATTTTATCAAGCATTAGAGATACAAGATACTGAAACATACCAGCTGAATAGCAGATTGTTTCTTCTTGATTTTCTATTTTCATGAGGATATAGAGCTGAAGTACTATATATTTTTTTTTAACTCAGAGTTTAGGCCTCTAATAAAAAAAATTATAAAGAAAATAGGTTTAATTGGCTCATAGTTCTGCAGGCTGTACAGGAAGGTTGGCACTAGCGTCTGCACAGCTTCTGGGAAGGCCTCAGGGAGCTTTCAGTCATGGCAGAAGGCAAATTGCAGCAGGCACAACACATGGGGAGAGTGAGAGCAAGAGAGAGAGTGGAGGAGGTGCTGCACTTTTTTTTAAGTGACTTTTTATTAATACTTTAAGTTCTGAGATACATGTGCAGAACATGCAGATTTGTTACGTAGGTATACACATGCATGGTTTGGCTGCACCCATCAACCCATCATCTACTTTAGGTATTTCTCCTAACACGATTCCTCCCCTAGTCCCCACCCTCCGACAGGCCCCAGTATGTGATGTTCCCCTCCTGTGTCCATGTGTTCTCATTGTTCAACTCTCACTTATGAGTGAGAATATGTGGTTTTTGGTTTTCAGTTCCTGTGTCAGTTTGCTGAGAAAGCTGGTTTCCAGCTTTATCCATGTCCCTGCAAAGGACATGAACTCATCTTTTTTTTTTTTTTTTTGCTGCATAGTATTCCATGGTGTATATGTGCCACACTTTCTTAATGCAGTCTGTCATTGATGGGCACATGGGTTGGTTCCAGATCTTTGCTATTGTGAACAGTGCTGCAATAAACATACGTGTGCATGCGTCTTTACGGTAGAATGATTTATAATCTTTTGAGTTTGTAACCAGTAATGGGATTGCTGGATCAAATGGTATTTCTGGTTCTAGATCCTGGAGGAATCACCACACTGTTTTCCACAATGGCTGAACTAATTTACACTCCCATCAACACTGTAAAAACATTCCTATTTCTCCACATCCTCTCCGGTATCTTTTGTTTCCTGACTTTTTATTGATTGCCATTCTAACTGGCATGAGATAGTATCTCATTGTTGTTTTGATTTGCATTTCTCTAACGAGCATTGATGAGTTTTTTTTTTTTTTTCATATGTTTGTTGGCCACATAAATGTCTTCTTTTGAAAACAGTCTCTTCATATCTTTTGCCCACTTTTTGATGGGATTGCTTGTTCTTTTCTTGTAAATTTGTTTAGGTTCTTTGTAGATTCTGGATAGTAGCCGTGTGTCGGATGGATAGCAAAAATTGTCTCATTCTGTAGGCTGCCTGTTCACTGTGATGATAGCTTCTTTTACTGTGTAGATGCTCTTTAGTTGACTTAGATCCCATTTGTGAATTTTGGCTTTTGTTGTCATTTCTTTTGGTGTTTTGGTCACAAAATCTTTGCCCATGCCTATGTCCTGAATGGTATTGCCTAGGTTTTCTTCTAGGATTTTTATGGTTTTAGGTCTTATGCTTAAGTCTTTAATCCATCTTGAGTTCATTTTTTTTTTTTTGTAAGGTATAAGGAATGGGTCCAGTTTTAGTTTTCTGCATATGGTTAGTCAGTTTTCCCAATATCATTTACTAACTAAATAGGGAATCTTTTCTTTCCCTATTGCTCGTTTTTGTCAGGGTTGTCAAAGATCAGATGGTTGTTGATGCACGGCATTATTTCTGAGGCCTCTGTTTTATATAACTCGTCTATATATCTGTTTTGGTACCAGTACCATGATGTTTTGGTTCCTATAGCTTTGTAGTATAGTTGCAAGTCAGGTAGCATGATGCCCCAGCTTTGTTCTTTTTGCTTAGGATTGTCCTGGCTATATGGGCTCTTTTATGGTTCCATATGAAATTTAAAGTAGTTTTTTTTTTTTTTTTTTTTTCCTAATTCTGTGAAGAAAGTCAATGCTAGCTTGATGGGGGCAGCATTGAACCTATAGCCCTCTTTCTTTCTTTCTTTGCATGTCAGATGGATAATGATTTCTATTTCATTCAAACAGTCCTATTTTTTTTTGTTAGAGATAATGACCATCTGATTTTTCTGTTTTATTTTTAAGGCTATTTAGTAGTCAGTTGAAAGTGTCAAACTGCTATTTTTGAAAGTGAAAGTGGTTATTAACATCCTTGTATTGTTCTCACATGCTTATATTAGTAACTTCTTTTCTACACACTCAGACTATAAGCCCCAGTAAGCAAACCACCTAACTGGGGAAGATTAATAAAAAATAATTTGAAAAAACGCACATGTTCAACAACAAAGTAATATTCAAGTACATGAAAAAACATATACAGCTATTTTCAAAACTGTGAATCAACCAGTATTAAATAGAAAAATCTTGATCTGCTACTTTGTGTGAATTAAGTGTTCACGTAATGAATAGCATAACTGGTGAGGAAATTAATGGTCATTAAACGAATCTAATATATGTCAATTTTGTGGCCAGCACCATATTTGGGTCTTTGTCTCAAATACAGAAGCAAACATAGAAAAATGTTTTTAATTGGATTATTTCTAATTATTGAGAAAAAATCACTTTTCTCAAAGTTAAAATTTAGTCTACTGAAGAAATAAAAATTACATGTCTGGGCTAACACTTTAAATAATAGCAATAACATTAACAATTTTACTTTGCAACAATTATCGTTTGTATTTTTTCCATTTAATAGGAAACTTGATTCTCAAAAATAACCCTCTGAGGTAAACAAGACAGTTTCACTATCACCAGTTTTCCAAATAAAATGTGTCTCCCAAGGTAAAAAGTCTGGAAAATGGCAGATAAAGAGTTAAACTGATGTATTCTACCTTTCCTTGTGTTCTGTGTATTTTTATTTTAAATATACCTAACACAAATATTAAACATACAAATTGGCTCAATTTTCAAATGAACTGTGTTTCTTGATACCTAATTCCGACATTTTTTTCTGGTATTTTACATAATCTATATTGCATTAAGATCAGCTACATATATAGATTATGGATTCAAGCAAAGTAAAACCTTTATCTCACTCTACTCATTTATAAAATAGGGATTATTACCTCTTGACGTGACTAAATGTTTTACCCTACACAAAGTGTTTAGAGCAGGATCTGAAACAAATTAACTTATGTAACTGCAGAAAGGTGCTTGCGGTAAGAATGGTTTTCAAAACAAGTAATTGTGTAGCACCAAGGGTATGCTGAGCATAGGGTTAAAACAGTCTTACATCTGGCATGTTCTTGTCGCATTTGTCATAATACCTGCTCCAATTGCTATGACACAGATACCACTTTAGACTTAGGATTTGAAATTGCCAGGTCAGTTTTTCAGCCCCTAAATCCTTAACTCTGATGGCCACTTTTTTCAAGAAAAAATTACATAGATTCATTGAATGTGCTGCAGACCATACATGAGCTCAGCTATTCCATGCAACTTTCTTTTCTTTGATTCGATTTCACTTGCAGACTTTTTCACTCATCCTCACAGCATACCTATTAATAGCAAAGGGCAATTATTCTATATGTAAATATTTAATTTCAGCTTTTGAAATGGAGTGTATTTTAATTAAAAAATAAAAGGAGTTAAAGTTTATAGAGCCTCTTACAAATATGGTTAATATCAAAAGGTTTTGGTCTGCTTCACTTACAAAATAGACTGGTTTATTTCATTGGCCTCAAGCAAAATTTACGTCCTAACGTCCTATGTATGATGAAAATATTATACATTGTGTATGAATATTTATTTAGCATATTGTTAGCTAAAATAAACTAACTTTTCCTCTATTCTTGAGCTACTTCTATGACGATCAACTCAGTTGACAACCAACTTGTAATGAAGTCGAGTTTTATGTCTGATGACCTCTACTTTTGCCTGCAAGCCTGGCCGAGTGTGGAAGTAAGGTAAGACACAGACAGACACTATATTAACTACTAGAAGCTAGAGCAAGGCACCACTTCCAAAAATGGAAAATTTCAATCAGCTTGGATAACAGCACAATGAAACAAAGTGTCATTTGGCTGCCATCCACTGGGCATGGAGCAAACCCATTAAGAGAGTAAGTAAATGGATCATCTCCCACTTAGCAGGCCCAAACCCGTAACATCTCAAGCTATTTGCTTCTCAGAACTCCTATCAGCTTTGTCTTCTCAGAACTCATGTATGCTTCTCTGTGGTCTCTTCTGCTTTAAGGAGGCTGGTATCCCAAAAATACCTATTTCCAAAGCTCTTTCGCCAGTGGTTTTCTGGTTGTTTCGTCAGTGGGAGGCACTGATGGAAAGCGATGAGACAGGGAGGTGACTCTTCTGCTTTTGCTGGCTGCCTATCTAGCTGGGTGCAGACTTTTAGATTGACCAGGTTTTTGTTTTTGTTTTTTTCACCGGTTTAACACTTTAAAGACTTTTTTCCTTTGTTTCCTCTTCTCAGTCATTTCTGCTGAGAAGTCATCCATGGTCTTGTCAATGTCTTACGTAATATGCTTTTTTCTTCTTGCTGCTTTTAATATTTCTTCTTTCTCTGTGCTGTCAGCAGTTTGAACACAATGTGCCCAGCTATAGTTGGGGTTTGTTTTTGTATTTATTTTGCTTTAGTACTGGGTTTCTTGGATAAGTAGGTTGATGTTTTCATCAAGTTTAGAAAACTGTCAGCAAGTATCATTTCAGCTATTGCTTTCTGCCCTACTCAGTCTCCTCTCCTGGACCTCGAATTACATGCATGTTAGACTAGTTGATACTGCCCCACAGATGCCAGATGCTGTGTTTCATTGCTGTTTTTTCTCCTAATTGCAATTCAGTTTGGATAATTTATGTGGACCTTTTTAGCAAATTCATTGATTCTTTTCCACCTACTTTTAGTGTATTTAAAAAACTTTTCATTTCTGATGTTGCGTTTTTCACTTTTAGCATTTCCTCGTAATTCTTTCTTATAACTCTCATCTCTCTATGATTAAACTTCCTATGTGATAACAGATGTTCACCTTTTCAAGTAGGTCTGAGTTAGTTTCAAACCTCTGTCCAGGGGCGAGAAAAAGAATATCTGGAACGTCTGGACCTTTTCTGGCTTTCCTGGTACACTTTCGTTTCTGTTTTCCATCTTTATCAAGGGTCACGTTCTCTTGCATCTTAGCATGTCTTCCGATTTAAAAAAAAAATTATGCCAGACACAGTATATATAAAAATGTCATACCCACAGTATAGATCAGTAGTTGGAGTACATTTTTATGAAGGACTAAATTGTAAATACTTCATGTTTTGCAGGACATAGAGTCTGCATTGGTACTACTCAACACTGCGACTGTAGCAGGGAAGCAGCTACAGATAATATGCAAAGGAACTGGTGACTGTGTTTCAACAAAGCCCTATTTAGAGACACTAAATTTTGAATTTGATTTAATTTCCTTATAATTTTTAAGCATATAATCATGTAGAAATAATTTTTGGCCAATAGGCTTTACCAAAACGTTCCTCATGAGCCATCGTTTGTTCTTCCCTGACATATTTCCGTTCACGGGTGTCTCATCTTTTGGCTTCCCTGGGCCACAATGGAAGAAGAAGAATTGTCTTGAGCCACACACAAAATACACTAACACTAACAATAGCTGAGGAGCTAAAACAAAATCGCAAAATAATCTCATAATGTATTAAGAAAGTTCACGAATTTGTGTTGGGCCACATTCAAAGCTGTCCTGGGCCACACTGGGCCATGGGTTGAACAAGCTTGGATTAATGGAAATAATATTTACCCATATAAAAAAGCATGCTCTTTTTTTTCCCCTCAGGCTGCCAGTGTGGAGCTGAGTGAATTCAACATATATTTGAACTGGAACTTGATTTTGCTATAACTTGTCAGCGTTAGTATATTAATTGTGTCCTCAATCATGTCAGGGTCACCATCTGAGAGTGGGTCACTGCCTGTGGAAGTCTGACCTGCAGACCCTGACTCAAGGATGGATGAATGAATGCACTCTCACACCGTTACAGTGTTTCAAGTGGGCTATGGATGGAAGCTGGCTGTTTTCAGAGGCTGCAATGTAACCAATTGACCAAGACTCCCTGTTCTTCCACACATTTAGTCCCTCAAGATTTTACAACAGAGGTTCTAAGTTAACACACTTGTCGATAATGAACATGGCTAAGAGAGTGGTTTTACAACTAGTAAAACCTTCAGGTTCCAGGGACCAGCATAAATACTATTAACAGGTAATTCACCAGGGAATTCTGCCAAGATGGCCAAATAGAAACAGCTCCAGAGCGCAGTTCCCACCAAGAGCAATGCAGAAGGTGAGTGATCTCTGCATTTCAAACCGAGATACCAGGTTCCTCTCAATGGGACTGGTTAGATAGTGGGTGTAGCCCACTTACACCTTATAAAAAAATTAACTCCAGATGGATTAAAGACTTAAACATAAGACCTAACACCATAAAAACCCTAGAAGAAAACCTAGGCAATACCACTCAGGACATAGGCATAGACAAGGACTTCAAGACTAAAACACCAAAGGCAATGGCAACAAAAGCCAAAATAGACAAATGGGATCTAATTAAACTTAAGAGCTTCTGCACAGCAAAAGAAACTATCATTAGCGTGAACCAGCAATCAACAAAATAGGAAAAAAATTTTGCAATCTACCCATCTGACAAAGGGCTAATATCCAGACTCTACAAAGAACTTAAACAAATTTACAAGAAAAAAACAACTCCGTCAAAAAGTGGGCAAAGGATATGAACAGACACTTTTCAGAAGACGACATTTATGCAGCCAACAAACATATGAAAAAAAGCTCATCATCACTGGTCATTAGAGAAGTACAAATCAAAACCACACTGAGATACCATCTCATGCCAGTTAGAACTGTGATCATTAAAAAATCTGGAAACAACAGATACTGGAGAGGATGTAGAGAAATAGGAACACTTTTACACTGTTGGCGGGAATGTATATTAATTCAACAATTGTGGAAGAGAGTGTGGCGATTACTCAAGGATCTAGAAACAGAAATACCATTTGACTCAGCAATCCTATTACTGGGTATATACCCAAAGGATTAGAAGTTGTTCTGTTATAAAGACACATGCACATGTATGTTTATTGTGACAATGTTTATAATAGCAAACACTTGGAACCAACCCAAATGCCCATCAGTGATAGACTAGATAAAGAAAATGTGGCATATATACACCATGGAATACTATGCAGCCATAAAAAGGGATGAGTTCATGTGCTTTGCAGGGACATGGATGAATCTGGAAATCATCATTCTCAGCAAACTGACTCAAGAACAGAAAACCAAACACCACATGTTCTCACTCATAAGTGGGTATTGAACAATGAAAACACATGGACACAGGGAGGGGAACATCACTCATTGGGGCCTGTTGTGGCGTGGGGGGATTAGGGAAGGGAGAGCAGGGGGTGGGAGATTGGAGAGGGATAACATTAGGAGAAATATCTAATATAGATGATGGGGGGTTAGATGCAGCAAACCATGACACATATATACCTATGTAACAATCCCGCAAGGTCTGCACATGTACCCCAGAAATTAAATTAAAAAAAAAACAAAAAAACAGGTAATTCACCTTTGATCCTCTCCAGAGAGACCACCCAGCACAAAATTTGCCTGAGTAAACAGAGTAGGGGCAAATGGGTATGGGTGAGGGGTAGAACCTTTGATTAGTCTCTCTCTCTTTCCTATGCTAATGTTAATGAGTTGGCTGCCTTCAACCTGCCTCTATAGAAACTTCTGGCCTTCCAAAAGGTTTGAGACTGTAATTTATAACTTTCCCTAAATATTGTCTCTAATATTTTGCCAACCACCCCGAGTGAATAGCATCATTTAATGATTTCAAATATTTTGAAGATGAGATCAGAATGTTTCCTTAAGGTATCCGGAATTTTAGCATCAGTAAGATTTCAGAAACTTAGGTGTTTCTGCCCCACTGTAACTTTCCAACCTATGGGATATTTTCTATTCTTCATAGCTTCATTGCAGCTTTTTGAATTGCTGGGGGTTTCTCCTGGCTTTCCATTTCTTTAGACTACGGAGAGTTCTAGACTATGAGGGATCACTGCAGTGTACTTTCTGAAAGCCAAGTATGCCTCACAGAGAGTTCTCTTATCTCTCCTGAATCAACTTCATTTTCTGGTTAGTGCCTCTCCAGTCAGTGACGCTGTGGGAGAGAGTACATGGGCGTTGTAGACACACTCAGGATGGAGACTTTAGAATTCTAACACATCATGCCAGGTCACATGAATGTATTACAAACTTATTTACTCTTTAGTTTCTCCTCACCCCCATCTGGTGTGAATCACTCTTAGCCAGGGTGGAAGTCACAGTAGATGTCTTTTTTTTTCCTGATAAAAAAAATCCTTTCTTTTTTTCTTTTACCATCTCACTTTTAGTTTGTCCCATTTCTTCTTTTGTCTAGAGTGGGAGAAATTATCTCCAACTTTCTGTATCTTAACAATAGACGTAAGTACAAATTTAATGATTTTAATCAGAGAAGCATAAAACTAATACTTTTATTTTAAGTCCATAGAGGCCACAGTGTGAGGAAATGAATAAGGGGGCACTGGATTTAATGGAGAAAATTAAGATATGGTCCAAAGTTATGGAAAAGGGATTAAGAAAACTAGATAGATCAGAGATGTATTCAAGATTCCTCGGTTTCTGTTGTCAAATAATTCATGTTCTGTTTTCAACAAAAAATTACAAGGGTTACTATAAAAAACGAGCAATATAAAAAAACACACAAAAAATTTATCACATTCTTAAGAAACACACCTTCAGAACCAGACCCATACGTGACACAGATTTTGACATTACAGGGAATTTAAAATAACTGTTATCAGGACGGTAAAGGTTCTAATGCAAAAACTAGACAACATGCAAAAGGAGATAGTAAACGTAATGGGAACACAGGAATTCCAAAAAGAATTACAAGTAAGTGTTTGAAGACTCTGTAATATAAATAAAGAGTGCATTTAACTGGGTTATTTGGTAGTCTGGACATGACCATGAAAAAAAATCAGAGAACTTGCTGATAGGTCAATAGAAACTCCTAGAAACAAAATGCAAAGACCAAAAAAAAAAAAAAGAAAAATATGAAACAAAATACCAAGAACTGTAAACTATATGACAATTATAAAAGTAAAATATGCATAATGTGAAAAGCAGAAGGAAAACAAAGAAAGAGAAAGAAAGAGGAAGGAAGGAAGGAAGGAAGGAAAGAAAGAAAAGGAAGAAAAAGAAGCAGAAGAAATATTTGAAATAATAGTGGCCAAGAATATTTTAAAATTAATAATGGCATCAAAACACAGAGCTGGAAAACTCAGGAAACATCTAGAAGAATAAATAACAACACAAATATAGATGTAGACCTCTTACATTCAAATTGCAGAAAACCAAAGATAAAAGGAAAATTTTACAAGAAGCCAGGGGTGTGAGGAGCAAGTAGGGAGATATCTTGGGAAAAACACCTCACTTATAGAGAAACAAAGAGAAGAATTACATTAGATTTCTCATAAAAAACCATGCAAGCCAGAATAGAGTGGAGTGATGTGTTTACAATGTTTAATGAAAAAACATGAAACTCTGTATTTCACAAAGTTAACCTTCAAAAGTAAAGAACAAACAATTTCTCAGGCAAACAACTACTGAAAATTTGTCACGAGTAGTCCATCCTTGAAAGAAATGTTAAAAGTTCTTCAGACAGAAGAAAAAGTGGCACAGCCCAGAAACTCAAAGAGTTCATTTATATAACATTCTGAAAAAGGCAAAACTTTAGGAACCGAAAACAAATCAGTGGTTTCCAGGAGCTGAGTGTCAAGAAAGTAGGAAAGGGAGTGAGCATAAAGGGGCCCAAGGGAACTTTTTGGGAAGGTGAAAGTGTTCTGTGTATTGATTGTAGTGGTAGTTATGTAACTGTATGCATTTATCAGAATTCATATAATGTGAACCTAAAAAGGTTGAATTTTGCATTTCTGCACATATAGTCTCAATAAATCTAGCTATAAGATTGTTTTGTTAAACTCATACAAAACTTGTGAGCTTTCTAATAATTTGAAATAACTAATTATGTAAATATTAAATAGAACAAGTAACTCCAAAATCAAAACAAGATCTTAACTTTGTTTGAATGTATTCTCATTTATAAGTTTTTCATGGAAACACTTGTGTTGGGGAGTGAAAATTTACTTATTTAGAAACCCAGATATTTTATCATTTAAGAACCAGACAGATTTTAAAATGTTTTCAGCATATTTGTAAAAATTTTTAAATTTATTATAAACCTGTTCATAAATATTTACAATCAAGTAGGAATATGTCATACTATACTTAAGTTGGGGCTTAAAAGACCAATATGCTTATTTTCTAGAAGATTGACTAAACTGAAATGGTTCTTCCAAGAGGAATTGGGGACATTTATTAACTCTTACTTCAAAACGTTAAATATTTGATCTATCCTAAGATCTTAAGCTATTCCAAACAGCACAATAAATTGATGACATTAAACACTGAAAAGGAAACATATTAGTTATATTTTTTCCTAAGTATTAAGTGTGTATATCAACCCTATAATTTAAAATTATTTTATCAAAAATGTGTTAGGAGTTATTCAGAAAAACCCCAAAGCAGGTAAGACTTATTATTCTATCTTATGGATTAGAAAATTTATCAAAAGCGGGAAGATAAGTTGTCTTAAGTTACATATTGATTCAATGGCAGAATAAGCTACTATTTCAAACCCTCAGGGATTGCTTAATTCATTATGCAACAAAATCTCCTTTTGCTTACAGTTTGCATGTAATAGATTTAGATAATGTAACCTGTTAGGTACGTATTAGTTTAAGAAAATAATCATTGTCAGAATACTAATTTATTTAAATAATAAATAAATCATTGAAATAGTTATCAAGGAATAGGATTTAAGAAATCTTAATTTCTTCTTTATACATAAAAAAAAATAGAGTGTGGCAAGCAGCTGTCCTACTCCAAATTACAAAACTACAGCACATAAAAGGCAATGCCTAGACTCGAATCCCAACAGAATCTTTGATATAGCTGTTAACATGTCCACTTCAAGGATTACTATTTGGAATTTGCAGTAAGTAAAACTATTTTAAGTATTTAAAATCATATGCAGAGGTGTAATTAACATACCAATAACTTTGTCATAGCAACACGAAAATATATCTTTAAAATCCAGATTGTATTTAACTAAGTAACATTTTTAAGTGAGGTGAAAGTTAGTAAACAACCAGAAAATAAATTCAGATGCCGGTTCTTAAAGCTTACTTTTGTCCGTGTACCGTTAAATGTCTATGAAGATAAAGAAAGACACAAAATTGTGTGCACTAGTGCCAAAAACAGGTCATTATCTGTAACTTTTGTAGCCTTGAAAAAATGTTGGCAATCTGGGTCCTTGTCTTTAACAGTTTCCTAGTTGATTCTCCACATAGAATCTTCAAAACCATCCGTCATTCTTCAAGCCAAACCCCATCTCTCACCTAGTCACACACAAAATGAGAATACCTAATGGTGCCTCCCTCAGTTTCCCCCACTGGAAAATCTAAGCATCAACCATCATAGCCTGTAGTTGGCTTTTCTCGTCAAGTCTAAAACCTCAATGTTACAAATCTTCACTTAAGGCTTAATTCTAAGGGTGCTTAGCACAGACCCTATTGCATCACCATATAGAGTATGATTCTTCAGCATCTTGTTATATAAAAACATAATTTCCTTTCACAATTAAAAACAACACAAACAAAATGTTCCATGACCCTGCTCTGTCAGTGTACGTTATCTGCTCTCCTTCCTTCCCTCAGGCTTCCTGAAAGACTTGCTTCTTAAAGTCAGAGCTCTGTCACTCCAGTTTTATTGAGGTATAACTGACAAATATTGTGTAAACTTTGTATATATTTAAGGTGTGCAGCATATTTTGATGTCTGAATATGTAACCAAACACAGAGCTGGCTGCTCAACACTTGCAGAGTTCAGTTATCAAGACTCACGTCTGGTAGAAAGAAAGAGATTTTATTAACCAAATCTAGTAATGGGGAAGTGGATGATTCCTATCCAAAGCAACTGAGTTTTAGAGGGAAGAAAAAGGTTTAAAAAGGTAAGTCTTAATATGGAAATCACACATGAATTTTGCTGACTGTGATGTCTGTGTGTCTGGTAAAAGTGACTGTCTTGGGTCCCAGTCCACCTGGAGGGCAGGCTGGCATCATCTCAACAATGGCTGGGTTGTTAACTAGCCCCCTTAAAGTATCTCTGGGATTTCCCAGCTGGGCCTGCAGGCTTGGTCTGACTGTCTCAAGACTGCCACTTCTAAGAAGGCACATAATTACATACTAGCATACAGTTAGATAAATGGGAAGGGAGTATAGATAGTGAGAAAGACAGAGATATGGAGTCTATTTTAAGGCGAAGGGAAAAGGCTTCTGCTGTTTGTTTCAATGTTGTATCTTAAAACTAAAGAAAAAGGAAAAAAATGTCTTAAAATGCACTTTGAAGTTAAGCTGCTCAGTTACATAATCATTGTGAAATGATTATCACAATCAAGATGGTTAACACCTCTACCATCTCATGTAATTACTGTGTGTGTGAGTGAGAGAGAGAGCGAGAGAGACAGAGAGAGAGAGAGAGAAAGAGAGAAAACATTTAAGATTTATAATTTCGGTGAATTTCTAGTGTGTATAACAGTATTATTAATTATAGTCACCATGCTGTACCTCAGATCTCCAGAACTTACTCATCCTGCATAAATGAAATTTTGCGCCTGTTGACCAACATATTCCCCAGAGTTTTTACTGTAACCAACATAAACAAATTATGGCTATATCACGCAAAACCCAGAAATCACATTTTTTTTAATTAAAAAAAAAAAAAAAAAAAACTAGAGAGTTTTCACAATTGAGAAGAGGTAGAGGCCCTGTGAAGTAAGTAGCAGGAATTACTTGCTCAGGACATCAGCTCTGCTCCTTGTCAACATGTGGCTATATGCCTCTCTTGGCCATGGTTACATGTTTCATTCCTCCTGGTGGAAATGCATTTTAAAAACATCTTTTCCTTTTGTGTCACCTGCATCGGTTACCTGAACCTGCCTGTGTACCTGTGCCTTGGCTGGTGAGGCACTGAGAAAAGCAATCTCGCCTATTAGGCTACTGTAATGAGAGCTGTGCCGCCAAACCAATTCTTAGTATTGCACATCATAAGAAAATTCTTTAAAAATAGGAAGGGATAGACAATCTTATGCCTAGTCCATTCCGGCTTTTATTACAAAATGCCATAATTTTGGAAACTTATAAACAACAGAAATTTGTTTCTCGCAACTCTGGCAACTGGCTATTCCAAGATCAGGGCGTCAACAGACTTGGTATTTGGTGAGAGGCTGCTTTCTCAATGATGACACCGTTCCCCTCTGTCCTCATAGGGTCCAAGGGCAAACGAGCTTCTCTGGGCCTCCCTTATGAGAATACCAATTCTATTTATGGTGGCTCCGCCCTCATAACCCAATTACCTGCCAAAAGCCATACCTCCCAACACCATCGTTTTGTAGGCTAGGTTTTAATATATGAATTATGGAGGATGCAAACATTCAGACCCGTTAACTTAAAAATCACACAATTTGCAAATTCAGAAAGGAGAGCTAGAATTTTTAAGGGAATTACAACCTGCAGGCAGGAAGCACAGCCACAGGCTGAGAATCCAAAAGTAAGCATTTCAAGGGAGAGGAGGGTGAAACACTAATTTATGTTGAATGGGTTGGCCAAGTATAAATATTTAAGAGGTTACAGGAGGAAATATGACTACTTATGAAGGTAGTCGTAACATATGCATAGTAAATAAACATGTATGTTACAAATGACCCATATTCACTTGTCAGTGGAGAAAACATTTAAAGGTATTAAAACGAGGGCCCATACGTCAAAAGGGGAAGCAGGGATAGGAAGGCACTCACATGCCCAACCTCTGTACAACTGGCCAGAACCAGTCTGTAGGCGGTAATCTCCTACCAGGAGAAAGTTACAGAAACTGACGTGTTGTTCAGCCAAAGCTGTAGTTATGGTTTACGAAACCGGGCTCAGTCAGTCAGCGTGTGGTGGCGAGCAGCAATGGTTCTAACACTGCTTATCTCAAAGCCACTGCTTGTTTAGCTGTTAGAGGAAAAAGTAGCAACAACAAAACCTTGTGGCAGTTAGCACAGTTTGTTCTCTGAGCATAGAGGTGAGTGACACCACCCTTGCCTAGCATCACCTTAGGTCTTGTTTATAACTTGGTATCTTCTTGCCACAAAGAGTTCTTTCTGTGAGTCTTATGATCTCTATTTTAACATTAGAGCTGGTTAGTTGTTGTGTTTCATTCACAAAAGGTGGGGAGGGTGTAATGAGGTGTGTCCAATCTCCTGCCCCATCATGGCCAGGAACTCAGTTTCTAAGGTTTTCTCGGGCCCCCGTGGCCAAATGGTGTCTCATCAGTCAGTTGGGGATTTAGGATTTCATTTTTAGTTTATAGATCACAGATTAGTGCCCAGCCTGTTATCTCCGAATCTATTTGTCAGTAGCATTCCTTATTTCTAAGGGTGCTACAAGATGGTTCTACTGTCTCATCCTGCTCAAACTGTTTCTTTTAGCGTTACCAAAGCTCATTTGTAAAAGCAGTGACCATTTCTCAGTCTTTATAACATTTTATCTTTTAGCAATATTGGTTAGAAATGGCTGACAACCACCTGCGTTAAACACACTTTCTCCTAGTGTCTTAGTCACTGATTCCTTTTGCTTTTCCTATTCTATGAACACTTTTTTTTTTTTTTTTTTTTCAAAATCTTACTTTTTTCCACAAACTTCTTTAGGATTTTGACGCCTCAGTACTATGCTCTCTGTCCTTCTTACTTTGCATATAATATACTTTATATTCTTAGATGGCTTATTTCTTCTCATAATTTTACTAATGTTGACTCACTTATCCAAATGATTCTCATATTTATTTCTAGTTGAAAATCTCTCCTATGATCATTATTTCTTTATTCAATTGCATGATCCTAAGCTGCATATTTCAGTCCTCAGCTAAAATTCCCTGTCCTCAAAGAGACATGTCCTCCTTTCCAATGTCCCCATCTGACCTGTTACTGAATTATATATATATATTTCACAGCCTTGATCACAACATATTATGATACGCACCTTTCTGTTCCCATACCATATACGTGTTCATGAAAAACCTTTTATGTGAGACAAAAGTACACCCTGTAAATCATCTCACAGTTAAACAAGGGCGTTTGTAACCGGAGCACTAAAACAAATAAACAAATGAAAACAATACAAAGAGTAGCATATTTAAGTCTATATGAGCATGTGGACCTAGCATCATAATCAGTTGGTTATTTTCAGCCTTAAAACTTGTGGTGTGATTTTTCTGCTTTCAGATAGGTAACTGATGGCTTTTGTTTTCAATACATATCAGTTTTAACAAAAATCAAAATTCCAGGCTGGGCGTGGTGGCTCACAGCTGTAATCCAAGCACTTTGGGAGGTCATGGCGGGTGGATCACCTGAGGTCAGGAGTTCGAGACCGGCCTGCCAACATGGTGAAACCTCATCTCTACTAAAAATACAAAAATTAACCGGGCATGGTGGTGGGTCCCTGTAATCCTAACTACTCGGGAGGCTGAGGCAGGTCAGGAGAACTGCTTGAACCCAGGAGGCAAGGGTTGCAGTGAGCCGAGATCGCACCAAGGCACTCGAGCCTGGGCGACAGAGCAAGACTGCGTCTCAAAAAGAAAAAAAGTTAAAGTCCAGAAGCTAATTCTCTCCATCAATATATTTTCTTAAACAGAGGAAAATAGCTTTATGGATTTTTTTCTGGAGTCTAAATCAGCAACAAAACAATCAACCGCTTGCATCAAGGAAAAGAGCTTCCACAGCAGCTCAAGCATTTTCTTCAGGCTTTCCCTTAGATTGTGCAAAACCTTACCTTCGTTTGCCTCCAAACACTGGCATGGTGGTGGGGGATGGGCTACTTATGGACCAATAAGACCATATATTATATTGTTATCATTTAACTGTATGCCAATCACACATGATCTAAAAGCATTTATAAATAAAATCACATTTAGTACAGAAGAGCATATACTTTTCTATTTCTCCCATTTGTTTTTAATCTCTACACAAGTAGGAAATTTCTCTTTTATTGACTAATATTCACTCAAGTTTCTCGTTCTTTTCTTAGACCACTTATATGAAGTAAACGAAGACACTGTACTTATATGAAGTAAATGAATAACTAAGATCTCATATTCTCTCTTTCAGGTACTGGTTTC
The DNA here is from genome assembly GCA_004027835.1 of Alouatta palliata. Lineage (NCBI taxonomy): Eukaryota > Metazoa > Chordata > Mammalia > Primates > Atelidae > Alouatta > Alouatta palliata. Next base: position 10,571 of record PVKV010025449.1, on the reverse strand, counting down.
CCCCTTTCTACTGTACTCTGACTACACAAATGAACGTCCTCATGATTTCTAGCCCATGCCCACACAATAACATTATCAGGAACCCCTTGGATTCCAATCCAGTTCTTTTAAAACAATATTCAATTTAACTGCACTGTTCTTGTAAAAACTGCAAGCCAGGTGTTACAATCTCTTTAAAACTTCTTAAAGCATCCCGATTTACCTGCTGGGTGCAATGGATGTTTTCTTCCTACAAGATTGCCCATCATCTAAACAGTATCTGTTCCTCAAGCTTCATATTATGACATTCTGTTTTGCAGTTACCTCTCTAGCAGAACTAAATTGGGATAAAATTTGTGAAACTGCCCTGCCATTTCCCTCTCATCTCCTAGCCTCCATTAAATCTATTCATACTTAACTCTTCAAGGTCTCACCAGGAGGCTGCTATGGCCCGTCTGTTCCAGTCAGTTGCCCTTCAATTATCTCAAAACTTCCACTGTAAATATATCTACCATTGTGATTAGTACTTTCTATTGCAGAGAATAACATTAATCTATTCAGTAGTCTCTCTGCCGTATTCAAACTATGGACTGAATCTTATTAATTTTTGTATTCTCCTACACAAAGTAATGACTCTCATAGATCCAGCAAACAGGGTACGTTTAATTAATTAACATGAATTAACAATATATTTTCTGGGTTGCCTTGAAGTTAAATCTATGTGTTATTCTTTGTTTACTCTTCTAAATTCAAAATTCACATTTCAATTGCCTTAAAGGAATATTTATCAGTAATTATCACCTCCAGTTCTATGTTCTTATCATCCCTTCTGCATTATTTTTTCCCCATATATCCTCTTAACTTCCTCACTCACTTCCTTACAAAGTTTTTTTTTTTTTGAGACAGAACTGGGCTCTGTTACCCAGGCTGAAGTGCGATGATGCCATCTTGGCTCACTGCAACCTCTGCCTCCTTGCTTCAAGCAATTCCATGCCTCAGCCCCCCAAGTAGCTCGGATTACAGGTGCACATCACCATGCTCGGTGAATTTTTTGTATTTTTAGTAGAGATGAGTTTTTCACCATGTAGGCCAGGCTGATCTCCAACTCCTGGCCTCAGGTAATCTGCCTTCCTTCGACTCCCAAAGTGCTGTGATTACAGGTGTGGGCCACCACAACTGGCCCCAAACTTTTCAAAATTCTCCATAGCATAAGAGACCAGTGTTATATATTCAGCTGTGCTAACCATGTTTGTGAAAATATACTCTTAAATATTAATGGAAAGAAGATAAAAGGCTTCCCTTAATTCTCTTTTATGCCAGACTTTCTATACCCTTCCATCAGAATTCTGAAGTGTAATGTTGCATACTTGCCCAATTTCTTATACCCAATACTTGTGCAATAAATCCACCAGCATGCAAAGAAGAGCTCAAACTTACATGGGTCCAAAATATAACTTATGTTTACTCCTCTCCTTATTGCCAGATGAATTTGCCTTCTTGTCGTCACTCTTTCTCTTTCATAGTGTTTTTCTCCAAGCACCCAGATAGAAACCTTAGACAATTCCCATGTTAGTTGTTTCTAATTAGCTCACAACTCATCTTGAATTTCTTGCTGATGAGGTACATACAGGTAAATGCCTCCAGACAAGTGGAAAACAAAGTATAGGTAAATATTTTGTATTGGATACTAAACAAGAATGCAAATTTGAATTAGAAATTATCCTAGGAAAATGAGATGATGTGTGGTGTGTGGAACTACTATAAGATGTGCCTCTTTATCTTAACTTCTTTCTCTTTAAACTTGTCTCATTTTTCCCAAGCATGGTCATCAGAGGTAATGATAAGGCAAGAGGCAGACAAAAGCCTAGGCAGATAGGGAAGAGTCCCCAGTGAAACCTCATCATCAATCCTAATATAGCCTGAAGCCTGAAAGACCGGGCTGCTAGTCCCAAATGAAACCTGCAACCCAGGGGAAGAACTTCTGCTCCTGTTTGCCAGCCTTTTCCCATGGACTCTTTCTGAATAATGCCTTTTAACCAACTGATTGTTGCATTTTCTGAAACTACCCATGGCTTGCCTGGGATTGCCCATGTGCACACTGGGGGATTGGGGTGGAGCCACCCGGAATTCACACCTTATGTAGCAGGGGAGCCTGGCCTCTTTGGCTCATGTGTAATGGCCATGGTATTAGTTCGTGAAGGGGAAACCTGCCTGTAGAACACCCACTCTTTTTGAGAGTTCTACTTTTGCTTAACTGATTCCATCCTCCTCAGCCTTCCATGTGTATGGGTGCCTAATTCTCCCTGGTTGTGAGACAAGAACCTGGATTAGCTTAGCTAAGGAACAAACAATTCTGCATTAGAAGGACCAAAAGAATGGCCAGTCTCTCTGTCGGCTTCAGTAAAAGCAGATTGTACACCATGGGTGAACATTATCTCTCAAGGAAGCAAGGCCACCCTCCAGCAATACATAGTTTAATAAACTTTTAGCTTTAACACCTTCCATGAAATATATAGAGTAGAAAGAAAGGATAAAAGATGTTCTTCATGATCCTTTTACAAATTAGGACAATATAGAAATTACAGGAGAGAAAGTGCCTGTCCCCACACAAATAAATACAATATTCCTCCTCTTTTAATCCAACGGTCTTAACAGTCAATCTTAACATCAACCACTGTGTAGTTCCCTCCCAGAGGAAGAGGCTGGCAGGTTATACAAGTAATCACCGTCTGCCTACTTCGTAAGATGAATTTTATAATAACTATCACTGTTTTTTTGTTTTTTCTTCTGGGAGGTTTAAGAAGAGCAATTCTGCTTTAGCTTGCTGAAGCCTCTGGAATAGAACAGGATATTAATGAACTTCATACTGCAATTGAACAAAAAAGAAAATATCTCCCATTGTCTGCCAGCTTATCTAATAACACTCATCAAAACTTATACAATGATTTAAAACTAAAAAAGACCTATAATCCCAGAGCTTTGGGAGGCTGAGGCGGGTGGATCACAAGGTCAGGAGTTCGAGACCAGCCTGGCCAATATGGAGAAACCTCGTCTCTACGAATCATAACAGAAGGGTAACTCTCTCCTAGAAAGAAATTTTAATTTTTTTTTCTCTGTAAGTTGGCATTAAATTTTGAGTCAGGTGGAAGTTTTCAGCATAGGTAAATGAGATCTGCAAAACATTGTAAGAACAGAGAATTCTGTCCTGTATTTTCTCCCATATGACATTACGCTCTTCAAATATTTATATATTTATGTGTGTATTTTATTATACTTTAAGTTCTGGGTACACGTGCAGATCTTGCAGGATTGTTACATAGGTATACACACGCCATGGTGGTTTGCTGCATCCATCCCCCCATCATTGACATTAGGTATTTCTCCCAATGTTATCCCTCCCCAATCTTCCCAGCCCCCGCTATCTGTCCCCTAGTCCCCCCATACCCCAACAAACCCAGTGTGTGATGTTCCCCTCCATGTGACCATGTGTTCTCATTGTTCAATATCCACCTATGAGTGAGAACATGTGGTGTCTGGTTTTCTGTTCTTGTGTCAGTTTGCTGAGACTGATGGTTTCTAGATTCATCAATGTCCCTGCAATGAACATGAACTCATCCTTTTTTATGGCTGCATAGTATTCCATGGTATACATTTGTCTCATTTTATTTATCCAGTCTATCATTGATGGGCATGTGGGTTGGTTCCAGGTCTTTGCTATTGTAAACAGTGCCACAGTGAATATACTTGTGCATGTGTCTTTATAACAGAATGATTTATAATCCTTTGGTATATACCCAGTAATGAGATTGCTGGGTCAAATGATATTTCCATTTCTAGATCCTTGAGTAATCGCCACACTGTCTTCCACAATGGTTGAACTAATTTACACTCCCACCAACAGTGTAAGAGTGTTCCTATTTCTCCACATCCTCTCCAGCATCTGTTGTCTCCAGATTTTTTAATGATTGCCATTCTAACTGGTGTGAGATGATATCTCAATGTGGTTTTGATTTGCAGTTCTCTAATGACCAGTGATGATAAGCTTTTTTTCATATGTTTGTTGGCTGCATAAATGTCTCCTTCTGAAAAGTGTCTGTTCATGTCCTTCAGCCACTTTTTAATGGGGTTGTTTTGTTTTCTTGTAAATTTGTTTTAGTTCTTTGTAGATTCTGGATATTAACCCTTTGTGAGATGGGTAGATTGCAAAAATTTTTTCCCATTCTGTTGGTTGCTGGTTCACTCTAATGCTTATTTTGCTGTGCAGAAGCTCTTAAGTTCAATTAGGTTCTATTTGTCTGTTTTGGCTTTTGTTGCCATTGCTTTTGGTGTTTTAGTCATGAAATCCTTGCCTATGCCTATGTCCTGAATGGTATTGCCTAGGTTTTTTTGTAGGGTTTTTATAGTGTTAGGCCTTACATTTAAATCTTTAATCCCTCTGGAGTTAATTTTAGTGTAAGGTGTCAGGAAGGGGTCCAGTTTCTGCTTTCTGCACATGGATAGCCAGTTTTCCCGACACCATTTATTAAACAGGGAACCCTTTCCTCATTGCTTGTTTTCGTCAGGTTTGTCAAAGATCAGATGGTGGTAGATGTGTGGCAATACTTCTGAGACCTCTGTTCTGTTTAATTGGTCTACATCTCTGTTTTGGTAGCAGTACCATGCTGTTTTGATTACTGTAGCCTTGTAGTGTACTATAGTTCAAAGTCAGGTAGCATGATGCCTCCAGCTTTGTTCTTTTTGCTTAAGATTGTCTTGGCTATGTGGGCTCTTTTTTGGTTCCATATGAAGTTTAAAGTGGCTTTTTCCAGTTCTGTGAAGAAAGTCAATGGTAGCTTGATGGCGATAGCACTGAATCTATAAATCACTTCAGGCAATATGGCTGTTTGCAAGATATTAATTTTTCCTAACCGTGAGCATGGGGATGCAAGGCTGGTTCAACATATGCAAATCTATAAAGATAATCCATCACATAAACAGAACCAAAGACAAAAGTCACATGATTATCTCAATAGACGCAGAGAAGGCCTCAGAAAAAATTCAACAGCTCTTTATGCTAAAAACTCTCAATTAACTAGGTTGAACATATCTCAAAATAGTAAAAGCTATTTATGACAAACCTACAGCCAATATCATACTGAATGGGCAAAAACTGGAAACATTCCTTTTGAAAACTGGCACTAGACAAGGATGCCTGCTCTCACTATTCCTATTCAATGTAGTATTGAAAGTTTTAGCCAGAGCAATCACATGAGAAAAAGAAATACAGGCTATTCGATTAGGAAAAGAGGAAGTCAAATTGTCTCTATTTGCAGAGGACATAAGTCTATATTTAGAAGACCCTGTTGTCTCAGCCCAAAATCTCCTTAAGATGATAAGCAACTTCAGCAAAGTCTCAGGATACAAAATCAATGTGTAAAAATCACAAGCATTCCTATACACCAATAACAGACAAACAGAGAGCCAAATAATGAGTGAACTCCCATTCACAATTGCCACAAAGAGAATAAAATACCTAGAAGTACAATTAACAAAGAATGTGAAGGACCTCTTTAAGGAGAACTACAAACCACTGCTCAAGGAAATATGAGAGGACACAAACAGATGAAAAAACATTACATGCTCATGGTCTTCAAATATTTTTATGGTGTTTCTTCCCTGTTCTAAAAAATATACACACATATGTATCTATTATCTATGTATGTACACACACACGCACACGTACTTAAAAATACTAACATGTCTTGTTAGATTTTTATTTGTGTAATTACCAAAGATAATTTACTTAAATATGAAAACTATCATAGTCATGGCAATACTAATGAAAGAAAGCGGGTCATGTTTAGAACTTAATTTTACATATACCTAGTTCAGTTCACTTCTCAATAATTCATTTGAGTCTTTTTGGCTAATTACTGGCTAAAATAAAAAAAAACATAAATGGCTAAACATAATATAAAATGAGATGTATGTTTGCATGTTTTACAAAACTTCTACAACTTCTACAGGATGAGTATCAATAGATAATGAAATTATGTGACTATAACACTATACTAATAAATACCAGTTAATTTCAAGGCTTTACATTTATTCTCACATTTTTGAAAATACTGATGACATTTTATAGTATAACTGTTCATGATATTATTGTAATATCAGTGTCTATATAGTCATAATTTTTATAGGTTAAATAACATTTATAGGAGGTCACTGGTTTGGTCAAAGCTGTTGCACTAGCCCAAACAGACCAAACTAAAATGGAGTCACTCTTGCTAAAGTTCTACATCATCAAACCAAAAGTGAGCTGTTTATCTGACCTTCAAAGAAATCAGGTGAATGAGAGACAGTAGTCAAATTCCCAGTCTAGTTTCAGTTGACCTGTTAATAAAGTCTCCTCTGCTTTTAATCTCCATAAAAAAGTAACAGGAAGTAACCTGTTGTCAACAACCAATTATTTCCCTATTGTTTTGTCTCCCTGTTCCCATCTTACAAAGAAAGTAACTCTAAAATGAGCAATCCACTTTTTATTCTTTGTTTCTGCTTTCTCCAGCCCAACCTTTATCTATAAAACCACACTTCTCAGCTCAGCACATTGGAAAACTTATACTTTATTGTAGAATAAAGTGTTGTCTGATTCTAGAATCGAAAAGAAAGCTAATGAGGATCTTTAAACTAAATTTGTTATAATTTTATCTTTTGATAACAGCATTTCAACATCGGGAAACAGAATTTATTTGTTGGCTGTTTTTTACATAAGCATGTGTGCATGTGTGTTTTTAATACTATATTCCGCTATGAATTTGTTTTTATTTCCCTAAAAGAGTAACTTTCATGTATTTGTTATTGTTGCTTTTATACCAGGGTATTCCATAAGAAAATTGCTTTTATTTCATAAAGAGTTAATTTTATTCTATAAACATAGTGGGGATATTTTTGTTGTTGTTAATTCCATGTACTTTGTGTAGTACATCTGTTTTTTATGTCATAAATCTTAAGAGTAAATCGCAGTTTCCTCCCAAGTGGGGTGAAATGGATTTGAATTGGACACTAAAAAAGAAAACTGCTGTGCTATTTGTTACAGCTGGCCAACTTTGTTCAATTGAAGCAACAGGGATGTGTTGAAAACCAGGCTGTTTCCACAGGTCATTATGAAGCTCGCTCATGGAATTGCCATTGGAAAATTTCAAAGAATCTTCCTATGGAGCATGGATGTTTCAGTACAACCAAGGTAGTAATCTTCTGTATATCCACAGCTGAGCACAGCAAATTTGTTATCTAAAAGAAATTTTAGGGACTTAGACATAAGTTATAATGGTTATAAAGTTTTGGATGGTTATCTTCTAATTCCATTATTTGTTATTAAACTGATATAAACTTTATTTTTTAATATTACATTATAGGAAATCAAATTTGTCTGCAGATAGGTTTTTCTTTTTTTTACAGTCTTTAACAGGAGTAGGAAAAGAAGGAAGGAAGCATGAATCACTATGAAAAAAGAATTTCATATTCAGAAATTCTTCTTTAAATATTTCCTTATTGTGGTACCAGTAAAATAAGTACTATTTTTTTTACACTAACATTTGTTTTGTTTGAAAGGCAAAAATAATCAAAATATAAGTTCATAAAATAAAAAAAGAGTTTATGTGGCTATAGCAAAATCATAGGTTGCCAATTTGGCTGTGTCAACTGATATCAGTTGTGTTTCACTGGAGCTATTTGAAACTCTCTCATAACATTCATGTAAATCTCTTTATTAAATATTATTTTAGTTATGTTCAAAATTATATTCCAGGAAGTCTAAACCTATGTTCAATAACCATATTTTTGAGAAATAAACTTAACAGGCAAGCATTTAGAAATTAATTGATAACATAAAATAAGCATTGTTTTTATAAAGCATAATTATAGGCAAACTTGTTTATATGCTGCATCTGTTTAATTTAATTTTTAGAAGTCCCCCCCAGCACACTACTGTTTGCCCTTTCGTTGCCTTTAGGTCACTGTTTATGGTATCTAAGCAAGCAGGAAAAAATGGCAACTAGCAACTAGCACGGTGAACAGATGGCTAACACAATCCCCTCCATGTGACTCCTTCTAACACAGAAGTCTGCTCAAGACTCCATGGTAAATAGTGTTTATCATAGGTGGGATCATTATCCCTTTAGCCCTTTCATTACTTCTTTGACCCCTACAGTTCAGCATTAATGAAACCATAACTTCCGATTCTTGAGGCTTCTGTACTATTCCACCAGTGTCCTAGTAATGGAGTGTGTGTTTACTGCAACTACATTACAGGGCTTCGTATGGCATGCCCCTAGCATCAGCTTCACACAGTTGTGGGTCTTTGACACACACTGGCAAAGTTCTGCAACGAGCTGTGCTTATTAGAGCCCACCAGGAAGGCAAGCTTCTTAGTATAATTAGCTCCCCTGAGAACAATGGCTGCCTTCACAGCTGGAAAGCTAGAAGAAATTTATTCTAAAGTATGGGAAGCACTGAAAAGGCACCTGTAATTAAATTTCCTTTTCTTCTATTTCTTTATTTCTCCCTTTCTCACTTTCTTTCCATATTTATAGTTTGAGGTGTTTTTTGTTTTTGTTTTTAGTTTTTATCTCCATCTTGATTAACAAAATATAACTATAATCTTTGGTAATTATGAATATTACCTGCTGAAACATTAATAATGTTTTCTTCTTTCATGGCAAGTTTAATAGAGAATTACACACATACACATACACATAAGTCTTGTGAGAAATAAATAGTTGTTTAGAATCTTTGCTATGTAGATAAAATGTTTGAATGACTACAATAGTCTTTTCACACTACTGTAAAGGACTACCTGATACTAGCTAATCTGTAAAGAAGAGAGGATTAATTGACTCACAGTTCTGCATGGCTGGGGAGGCCTCTGGAAACAATCATGGTGGAAGGAAAAGGGGAAGAAAGGCACCTCTTACAGCAGGAGAGAGAGTGAGGCAGAAACTGACCAACACTCTTAAACCTTCAGATCACATGAGAACTCACTCACTACTATGAGAACAGCATGGGGGAAACTGCCCCCAGAATCCAATCACTTCCCACCAGTTTCCTCCCAGGACATATGGGGCTTACAATTCAAGATGAGATATTGCTGGCGACACAGAGCCAAATCACATTATTCTGCCCTGCGCTCCTCCCAAATCTCATGTCATTCTCACATTTCAAAACACAGTCATTCCTTTCCAACAGTCCCCCAAAGTCCTAACACATTCCAGCATTAAACCAAAAGTCCAAGTCCAAAGTCTCATCTGAGACAAGGTAAGTCCCTTGTACCTATGAGCCTGTAAAATCAAAAGCAAGTTAGTTACTTCTAAGATACAATAGGTGTACAGGCATTGACTAAATGCTCTTGTTCAAAAAGGGAGAAATTGTTCAAAACAAAGGGGCTACAAGCTCATACAAGTCTAAAAACCAACAGGGAAGTTATTAAATCCAAAAACTCAAAAAAATCTCCTTTGACTCCATGTCTAAAATCCAGGGCACACAGATGCAAGAGGTGGGCTCCCAAGGCCTTGGGCAGCTCTGCTCTTTTGGTTCTGTAGGGTACAGCCTCTGCACCTGCTTTCATGGGCTGATGCTGAATGCTTGTGGCTTTTCCAACAGCATGGTAATTTATACCCAAAAAGATTGAACTGACTCACAGTTCCACATGGCTGGGGAAACCTCAGGATAATTACCATCATGGTAGAATGCAAAGGGGAAGCAAGGCAGGCCCTACATAGTGGTGGAGAGAAAGCATGTGGGGAGTTGCCACTGTTTTTTGTTTGTTTGTTTGTTTGTTTGTTTGTTTGTTTTGAGACAGTTTCACTCTTATTGCCCAGGCTGGAGTGCAATGGCATTATCTCAGCTCACTGGAACCTCTGCCTCCCAGGTTTAAGAGATTCTCCTGCCTCAGCCTCCCAAGTAGCTGGGATTACAGGCATGTGCCACCATACCTGGCTAATTTTGTATTTTTAATAGAGACAGGGTTTATCCATGTTATTTGGAGATCTCAACATCCCGACCTCATGTGATCCACCCTCCTGGGCCTCCCAAAGTGCTGGGATTAGAGGCATGAGCCACTGCACCCAGTGGGGTTTGTCGCCTTTAAATCATGAGATCCTGTGAGCACTCACTGTTCCAAAAACAGTAAGTGGGAAACTGCCCCAATGCTGCACAAAGAGCCAAACAGTATCAATAACTCTCATTTTTTCATAGGACATCATGCTGCTATTTCCATTGAAACTTGGTCTTGATTTTGGTAATCATTCTACTATAAGGACACATGCACACGAATGTTCACTGCAGCACAGTTTACAATAGCAAAGACCTGGAACCAACCCAAATGCCCATCGATGATACACTGGACAGCGAAAACGTGGCACATATACACCATGGAATATTATGCAGCCATCAAAAACGATGAGTTTGCATCCTTTGTAGGGACATGGATGAACCTGGAAACCATCATTCTCAGCAAACTGACACAGGAACAGAAAACCAAACACCGCATATTCTCACTCATAGACGGGTGTTGAACAATGAGAACACATGGACACAGGGAGGGGAGCATCTCA
>PVKV010025448.1:0-29578 GCA_004027835.1 Alouatta palliata | reverse complement strand
CAAGCAATTCTCCTGCCTCAGCCTCCCGAGTAGCTGGGACTACAGGCACGTGCCACCATGCCCAGCTAATTTTTGTATTTTTAGTAGAGACGGGGTTTCACCATGTTGACCAGGATGGTCTCGATCTCTTGACCTCGTGATCCACCCACGTCGGCCTCCCAAAGTGCTGGGATTACAGGCGTGAGCCACTGCGCCCGGCGACGTAGCTTCTTCTTAATGTTGATGGTCTCTGTATTTTGCTGGCCTGGTGGTGACAAAATCCCTCAGCCTTTGCTTGTCTGTAAAGGATTTTATTTCTCCTTCGCTTATGAAGCTATGTTTGGATATAACATTCTGGGTTGAAAATGCTTTTCTTTAAGAACGTTGAATATTGGCCCCCACTCTCTTCTGGCTTGCAGGGTTCTGCAAAGAGATCTTCTGTTAGTCTGATGGGCTTCCTTTTATAGGTAACCTGATCTTTCCCTCTGGCTGCCCTTAACATTTTTTCCTTCATTTCAACCTGGAGAATCTGACAATTATGTGTCTTGGGGTTGCTCTTCTCAAGAAGTATCTTGATGTTCTCTGTATTTCCTGAATTTGTTGGCCTGTCTTGCTGGGTTGGAGAAGTTATCCTGGATAATATCCTGTTGTGTGTTTTAAACTTTGTTCCATTCTCCCCACCACTTTCTGGAACACCAGTCAACTGTAAGTTTGGTCTTTTCACATAGTCCCATATTTCTTGGAGGCTTTGTTCATGTCTTTTCATTCTTTTTTCTTTAATCTTGTCTTCACACCTTATTTAAGTAAGTTGATCTTCAGTCTCTGATATGCTTTCTTCTGTTGATTGATTCATCTATTCATACTGTATATGCTTCACGAAGTTCTCATGCTGTGCTTTTCAGCTCCATCAGGTCATTTATGTTCTTCTCTTAACTGGTTATTCTAGTTAGCAGTTCCTGTCACCTTTTGTCAAGGTTCTTAGCGTCCTTGCATTCGGTTCGAACATGCTCCTTTAGCTCAGAGGAGTTTGTTATTACCCACCTTCTGAAGCCTACTTCTATCAGTTCGCCAAATTCATTCTCCGTCCAGTTTTGTGCTCTTCTGGAGAAGAGTTGGGATTATTTAAAGGAGAAGAAGCATTATGGTTTTTGGAATTTTCAGCCTTTTTACACTGTTTTTTTAACCCGTCTTCGTGGATTTATCTACCTTTGAGTTTTGAGGCTGATGACCTTTGAATGGGATTTCTGTGTGGGGTCCTTTTTGTTGATGTTGATGTTATTCTTCCTGCTTGTTATTTTTTCTTCTGACAGTCAGGCCCCTCTTCTGCAGGTCTGCTGCAGTTTGCCGAAGGTCCACTCCAGACGCCATTTGCCTGGGTATCACCAGCGGAGGCTGCAGAACAGCAAAGATTGCTGCCTGCTCCTTCCTCTGGAAGCTTTGTCCCAGAGGGGCACCGACCTGATGCCAGCCGGAACTCTCCTCTGTGACATGTCTGTCGACCCCTGTTGGGAAGTCTTTCTCAGTCAGGAGGCACCAGGGTCAGAGATCCACCTTTGGAGGCAGTCTGTTCCTTAGCAGTGCTCAAGCACTGTGCTGGGAGAACCCTTCTTGTCAGGATCCGCTGCTTGCTTCAGAGCAGGAAGGCAGGAACATTTAAGTTCACTGACGCTGCGCCCACAGCCACCCCTTCCCCCAGGTGCTCTGTCCCAGTAAGATGGGAGTTTCATCTATAAGCCCCTGACCAGGGCTGCTGCTTTCTTTCAGAGATACCATGCCCAGTAAAGAGGAATCTAGAGAGGCATTCTGGCCACAGCCACTTTGCTGCACTGGGTTGAGTTCTGCCCAGTCTGCACTTCCAGGCCTCCTTACTGCTGTCAGCGGAAAACTGCCTACTCAAGCAGTAGTGGAGGATGCCCCTTCCTGCCACCAAGCTCAATCATCCCAGGTCAACTTTAGACTGCTGTGCTGGCAGTGAGAATTTTAAGCCAGTGTTTGTTAGCCTGCTGGGCTCCATAGGAGTGGGACCAGCTGAGCGAGACCACTTGGCACTGTGATTTCAGCCCCCTTTCCAGGGCAATGAACGGTTCTGTGTTGTTGGGGTTCCAGGCACCACTGAAAACTCCTGCAGCTAGCTCAGTGTCTGCCTGAACAGCTGCCCAGTTTTGTGCTTGAAACCAGGGCCTGGTGGTTAAGCACATGAGGAAATCTCCTGGTCTGTGGATTGCAAAAGCCATGGGAGAAGTGTAGTATCTGAGCCAGATAGCACAGCCCCTCACAGCTTCCCTTGGCTGGGAAAGGGAAGTCCCCCACTCCTTGCACTTCCCAGGCGAGACGATGCCCCACTCTGCTTCTGCTTGCCCTCCATAGGCTTGCACTGACTGCATAACAAGTCCCAGTGAGATGAACAGGGTACCCCAGTTGGAAATGCAGAAATCACCCTTCTGCATTGATCTCACTAGGAACTACAGACAAGAGCTGTTCCTATTTGGCCAACTTGCCCAGCAATTCAAGAATATATTAAATGTGAGCCAGGTGCAATGGTATGAGCCTGTAATCCCAGCTACTCCGGAGACTGAGGTGGGAGGATCACTTGTGCCAAGGAGTTTGAGTCTAGCCTCACAACATAGCAAGACCCCTTCTCAAAAAAAAAAAAAAAAAAAAAAAATCATGTCATATATTAAATGTGAAATGCAAGGAATACTATCTTCACTTTTTTAAAGGTGGGACTTCTCAGGGGTCTTCATTATAGTTAGAACAAGTTTCCAATTAAAAGACAACTCTTCTGAATTGTGCTACTCCACTCTGAGCTTCATCACTGTTAAGGATTAAATTACTACTCAACAAATATTCATTCCCTCCCTCTTCTAGGTTCAGGCAGAGTATAATTCTGTGCTCCATTAACCTTGGGCTTGGTCAGGTAAGGTGTCTTGTTTTTGCTTTGGAGAGAGGAGTTTCAGTGAAAACAATGTAAGCAGATGCCTTAAGAGACATGGCATTAGGCTGACTCACAGCCTAAAGCAAAGACTCCTCTTGATAAGCAAGAAAAAAAAATGAATATATAAATAAATTCTTATCTTTACAGTCCCTAGAGCTTTGGGGTGGTTCTTTATGGTGCAACGTTATTGGTTATTTACATAGTCTAAGTATGAGTCTAGATCTGAAAGTAGCTGAGCTATCAGACCAGAAGAGGTGAAACTCCACCTTGAAAAGACTTGGATGAGATTAGTCACCTAGAGAATGACCTGTTTAGTAAGCCTGGAATTATATAGATTACACTGAATCTTATGAAACTGAAGGCTCCGTAGATTGCCATTGGCTTAGCTTGGTCAATGTGCCATGTACATCACACCTGGGAACCCTAAAGAATGCCTTTGCCCTTGCTCTGTGTCTTACAGAGAACCTACTTTCTAGCCCACACCACACAAATCCTATCTTCAAGTGTCCTGCAGCCATGTTCTGCCCTTACCCCAAATAACGTGTCCAAGGTTTATCTGCAACTGACACTACTTGTGAAAGAATTAGGAAAGGAAGTTTGGGCCCAAATAAGACAAATTCAAAATAAGTAAAATCAGCCACAGGGAGATGCAGGGAGCTTCCAATCAATTATTTCCCAAATGGGAAAGATTGCCTTGAGCAAAGGTTGCTGCTGTCTATAGCAAGCATGTGACACTTGAAAGCAGAGAAGGCTCAGGTAATTTGACAGCATTTTATATATATATATGTATATATATATTTTATATATATATGTATATATATATGTGTATATATATATTTTATATATATGTATATATATATTTTATATATATACAGCATTACATATATGTTTTATATATATATATATATATATATATATGTATATATATTTACACATCAATGCCCAGAATTATACATAGCAATTGTGGTATAATAAATAATATTTGGTCTTTGTTCCAAGTTCCAGACTCACAGCTCCTATAACCCTTGGAATCTCTGGAGTGATGAGTGTGTTTTGAATGTTAATGAGATGACTGGTGGCTGGATTCCTAGACAGCTTCAGGATGGGGCTGATTGCCCAAGGAACCAACCATGTGATTAGAGGGTAGGAACTTTCAGCCCCACCTCCCAACCTTCTGAGAGAAAGGGGAGAGCAACTGCAGACTAGGTCAGTCATCAATAGTCAATGATTTCATCAATCATGCCTACATAATAAAACCTCCATAAAAACGCCTAGGCAACAGGGTCCAGAGAGTATCTGAGCTGGTATACACATTAAGGTGCAGGGAGAGTGGCATAACCCAGTTCCATGGGGACAGAAGCTCCTGTGCTAGAGACCCTTCTGGACCTTGCCCCATATACCTCATTATCTGGCTGTTCATTTGTATCCTTTATAACAAGCCAGTAAACATAAGACAAGTGCCTTCCTGAGTTCTATGAGCCATTCCAGCAAATTTTCAAACCTGAGGAGTGGGTCATGGGAATTTTCAACTTATAGCTGATCAGTCAGACGTACATATGGCCCTAAACTGGCATCTGAAGTGGAGGCAATCTTTTGGGACCAAGCCCTTTACTTTGTGTGACCTGATGCTAATTCCAGGCAGATAGTGTCAGGATTGAATTCATTTGTAGGACACCTCATTGGTGTCAGAATTTGAAGAAGTGGATTTTGAAAAGACACCACACATTTGATGTCAGAAGGAGAAAAACCTTTCATCTGGTGTCAGAAGAGGTGAGAGAAAAAAATCACTTAGCAACCATCCCAAATCCATTCTAAGAGGGATGTAGTCAAGGGGTGCAGAAGTCTGAAGTGCATGTAGAGTGTCCCTGAAAACGGCAGACTGATGGGTTATGTACAAACGTAGTCAAGGTAGCTTTCGTTTACGAGTCTAAAGCATTTTGTGAGGGTGCCGTTTGTCTTTTGATGGTTATTGTCTCCTTTTTTAGCCTAGGCTTTTCCTCTGCTGGGTCTGAAATATTTCTTCTATAGCCTATGTAAGCGCCAAATACTGGACTGCTCACCACTCAGCAGTCTCTTGACAGCCCCTTAACACATCACTCTCTTGACTCAGTTCCCACCTTTCTGGCAGCTCCTCCTGTCTTCCATACCGGTTCCTTCTTCTACTGTAGGTTGCCATTTCCTGTGTTCCATCTTCAACCCCCTCACTAAACACTTTATTCCTGGGTGGTCTCATGGCCACAATCATGATTTAATTAGTAGCAAGCTCAAAATATATGTATGTTATTTAACTCCACATCCACATATTTAATTGCCTTCTTAACCATACCCACCTATTTCTGAGATACTTCAATCTCAACAAGTCCAAAATTGAACTCATTATTCTCTGGTATTGACTGCTCCCATCCTCCCAACCCCTAGCGTTGCTGTGATGCATACACAAAAAGGGACGAAGCCATTAAGTTGCAAGTCATCACTGACTCCCCCTCTTCTGCTACACCCCCATACCCAAAATGAGAAGTTTCTTTTTTGGAGACGGGGTCTTGCTATATTGCCCAGGCTGGATTCAAACTCCTAATCTTAACTGATACTCTCACCTCAGACTCCCACGTAGCTGGTATTACAGGCACACACCACCGCACCCATCATTCAATCTAAGAGAAGTCTAAAAAGTCTTGACTTTTCTTTTTTTTGACAGAGTCTTGCTATTTTGCCCAGGCTGGAGTGCAGTGGTGTGATATCAGCTAACTGCAACTTCCGCCTCCCAGGTTTAAATGATTCTCCCACCTCAGCCTCCTGAGTAGCTGGGATTACAAGCACGTATTTTTAGTAGAGACAGGATTTCACCATGTTGGCCAGGTTGGTCTCGAACTCCTGACCTAAGCTTTTAACTAGGAATGAAAAACAAGGTATTCTGTGACTCAAAGAGAGATGGAGCCATTAATGAAAACAGAAGAATCAGAAAGGGGAACTGCTTATATTAGAAGTAGTTTTTTAAAAAATATAAAGCTGAGGTGTTTGCTATTGCTATTACAACATCCATGCAGGGCTACTTTAACAATCAATGGGAAATTTGAAATTAAATATACAAACTTGAGGATTTTCTGGGTGGATGCAATGGTTGAAATGTTAGAAATTTTAAAATACAGGAGGGAGGATCCAAGATAGCCAAATAGGAACAGCTCCAGAGTGCAGTTCCCAGCAAGAACAACACAGAGGGTGAGTGCTCACGGAATTTCCAAACAAGTTTTCACTGCCCACAAACCAGGAGATTCCCAGGCCAAAAAGTTTTCAGCATGGCTGGTGTGGCGGGTTGGTGCAGAGAAACTCACACAAATCTGGGCGGCTGCTTCAACTGGTGCCTGGAATGCCTGGGAGACAGAGTCGCCCATTCAACTGAGAGGGAGGGGGCTGAGACAGGGAGCCGGGCGATCTGGTTGGGTGGGTACCACCCCCACAAAACAAGCAATCTGAAACGCTCTGGATTGACAGTTTCACAGCAAGTGCAGCTGGACCCGGGACGGTCCAGCTCCGTGGGGGGAAGGGCGTGTGCCTCTACCGAGGCAGTTCACACAGCAGCTGGGCAGAGCGTACGGCAGCTCAGCGACACCTGTGCTGGCAGATTGTGACTGGACTAGTCCGTGCAAGGCACGGCATCCCTGAAAAAAGGCAGCAGCACGTCATGAACTTATAAATAAAGCTGACCTTCCTAGGTCAGAACACCTGGGAAAAGAGGCGGTTATGAGTTCCTCTGCAGCAGACTTAAAGGTACCTGCCCAGGAGCTCTGCACAGAACAATGGGAGCTCCGTATTTGTTACTTCCACAGATTCCACCCTATGTGCTTATTCTCTTGGCTGACTTTAGTCCATATTCTTTCCCTATAATAAGTGATAATCCCAAGTATAACAGCCTTAGTGAGTTCTATGGGCCCTTATACCAAATTATTGAACGTGAGTGTGGTTTGGGAAACTCCTCCACACTTGCAGTTGGTGTCAGAAGTGAGGGAGGTCTTGCGTGAACCACGTACCCTCTAACAATTGTAGTTGGCCAAGCCCTTGCAGACAACAACATACGGATTTGTCAGGCCGGGCATGGTCGCTCATGCGTGTAATCCTAGCACTTTGGGAGGCCAAGGTGGGAGGATCATTCAAGGCTAGGAGTTCAAGACCAGCCTGACCAACATGGTGAGACTCTGTCTCTGCTAAAAACACAAAAACTAGCCAGGCAGGCATGGTGATGCATGACTGTGGCCCAGCTACTCAGGACACTGAGGTACAAGATGGTACCACTGCACTCCAGCCTGGGCGACAGAGCAAGACTCCGCCTCAAGAAAAAAAAATTAGTGGTAAACGTTACAAATATAATTATTAGCAGAAGTAAGATTAAGTAGGAGTTAA
Organism: Alouatta palliata; assembly: GCA_004027835.1. Lineage (NCBI taxonomy): Eukaryota > Metazoa > Chordata > Mammalia > Primates > Atelidae > Alouatta > Alouatta palliata. The sequence goes on along the minus strand of PVKV010025448.1, from coordinate 22,269 downwards.
AAGGGGAAAAGTCTGGTTTGTAATGTCTGTTTGCTCAATTTAGATATTGTATAATTATAAAAATAAGGGGAAATGGGAAGGCCATATACCAAAAATGTTCACTCTTGTCCGTAGATATGTCGAGGTTGGTAGTATTAGTATTATTATTCTAAAACTTGCATGTGTGATGTGTGCTTTAAAAAGAATGAGCAATTATCATTCCAGTTCTATAATCTTCTGTGTCCCTTAGAACCAGGATTCTGAGTGTGAAGAAAGGACATGCAGATATAACAAAGGAAAAATTTTTAGAAATATTTTCTAGTCCTATTTGAATGTGTGTGTGAGGCCCAGAAAAAGTAGCTCAGTAGCAATGAATATTCCAAGTCCCCAGAATGTGGTCTTAAAATACCATTCACCTAGTTACTAAAGGAAACAAGGGTTTCTTGAAGCTGATTGCAAGACTGGAACATGAAATACACAAGATGTGCCTGGAAAAGTTATCATACCACATAGCAAGGAAGCTATCTATCAAAGACGGCTAGAGTTGTGTCAAAGGACCTGGGAGACAACTTGAAGAGGTTCCCACTGGCCAGATTGAATTTGAGCTTTTTGAAGCTCAAATTTATCAATTAAAAATTTATCAATTAATAATTCATCAATAATTTGTCAATTAATAATTCATCAATAGTTTAAACCCATAGATTGATGATAACTTTTTTGGAATAAATGTGTTATCCTTAGAGAAATGATATAGAAGAAATTACTATCTGGAAAACTGGTACAGAAGGAGAAAGAATCAATAATTTCTCCTGCCTTTTCAATATGAACTATACCACCAGTATAAACTACAAAGTAAATGGAGAAATTGATAGGCTAATCTTTGTATTTACTTAATAATGTATTCTCAGGCCGGGCATGGTGGCTCATGCCTGTAATCCCAGCACTCTGGGAGGCCGACGCGGGCAGATCACCTGAGGTCAGGAGTTTGAGACCAGCCTGGCCAACATGGTGAAACCCCATCTCTTAAAATAATAATAATAATAATAATAACAACAATGTATTCTCAAAATAGGTAAAGCTAATAAACAAAGTTATAATTAACAGAACTAAAAGGAGCAATATTTATAACTTATAATCATAATAGGAGATTTTAACATAACCCATTCAATAATTGATTCCTCAAGGAAACAAAAATCAATGAGTAGTAATCAGTAGTCATGAAGAAAAACTAAATAAGCTTAATCTACTGGTTGTCTCTAAACCATTGCAACCAAAAAGTGGTATATTAGTTATCAATAGCTGCGTAACAAATTATCCCCAAATTTAGCAGCTTAAAATAACAAAAATTTCTTATCTCACAGTTTCTATGGGTCAAGAATCCAGAAGCAACTTAACTGGATGGGTGATTCTGACTTACAGACTGTCAAGAAGATCTGTCTGCCAAGGCTGTAGTCTCATCTGAAGGCCCAGCTAGGGAGGATCTGCTCATTCACAGGGTTGTTAGAACTTTGGTAGGCCAGAGACTTCACTTCCTCATCATATGGACCTCTCATAACCTAGCAGCTTGCTTACCCCAAAGCAAGCAATCTAAAAAAGGTGGGGAGTGGGTGAGCACAAGTGAGAGCATCCAAGATGGAAGACACAGACATTTTTTTCCCCTCTTTTCTTGGTAACAGCTTTAGTGATATATGATTCACATACCATACCAGTCACTCATTTAAGTGTACCATTTAATGGTTTTTAGTATATTCACTATTCACAGAGTTGTGCAATAATTACCACAATCAATGTCAGAACATTTTCCTTACCCCAGAAAGGTCATACCCTTTCAATACCATCCCCAGTTAGCCCATCCCTCTTCCCCATTCCTAGACAATAACGAATTTACTTTCTGTCCCTGTATATGTTCCTATTCTGGACATTTTCATATAAATGGGATCATATCATGCATGGTCATTTGTGACTGGCTTTTTCCTTTAGTATAATGTTTTTAAGTTTCACATATGTGGTAGTATGTATCAATACTTCCTTTCTTTTTAAGGCTGCATAGTATTCCACATTTTGCTTATCTGTTCATCATCGGATAGACTTTCCGTTGTTTCCACTTTTTAGCTATTATGAATACTGCTGCTATGAACATTCAGGTACAAGTTTTTATGCGAATATATGTGATTATTTTTCTATCTGGGTATATAGCTATAATAGTATTTCTGTGTTGAATTGTAACTCTGTTTAATCATTTGAGGAAATGCCAGACTGTTTTTCAAATCAGCTGTATCATTTTACATTTTACATTTCCATTAACAATGTATTAGTGTTCCAATTTCTCCACATCCTAACCAACACTTACTATCTCATTTTTTTATTATAGCTGCCCTGGTGGGTATGAAGTGGTATTTCACTGTGGTTTTTATTTGTATTTTTATTAAGACTAACAACATTGAACATGTTTTCACATTCTTATGGTCATTTGTGTCATCTTCTTTGGAAAAATATCTATTCAGATCTTTTACTATGTTTTAATTGGATTGTTATTTTTCTTGTTATTATTGAATTATAAGAGTTTTTCTTCAGAGCTAGTCCATAAAGAGGAAGAAGTTCTCTATATAATCTAAATGCAGGTCACTTATCAGATATATGATTTGCAAATACTTTCTCTCCTTCTGTGACTTGTCTTCTCACTTTATCAATAATGTCCTTTGAAATACAAAAGTTTTTCAATTTTGGTGAAGTTTAATTATTTTTCTTTTGTTGTTTGTGTTTTTGATGTCATGTATAAGAATATTTTGCCTACTCCAAGGTCACAAAGATTTACTCTTACGTTTTCTTTTAAGAGTTTTATACTTTTAGCTCTTACATATAAGTCTTTCATCCATTTTGAGTTAGTTTTTGTATTTGGTATGAGATAAGGGCCCAACTTCATTTTCTTGCATTTGGATATCCAGTTGTCACAACATTTGTTGAACTGATTATTCTTTCCCCCATTGAATGTTCGTAGCATCCTTGTCCAAAATTAATTGACCATAAATAGGTGAGTTTATTTCTGGACTCTCAATTATTTCAATAATAGATATGCCTATCCTTATACTATTACCACATTGTCTTGATTAGCTTTTTGGTAAATTTTGAAATTCAAAATTGTGCATCTTCCAAATTCGTTCTACCTTTTAGGATTATTTTGGCAATTCTGGACCCCTTCAGTTATATGGATTTTAATATCTGCTTGTCAATGTCTACAAAGAATGCAAAGAGCCGGAAATGATGGCAGGCGACCGTAATCCTAGCTACTGAGGGGCTGAGGTGAGAGAATCACTTGAGGCCAGGAGTTCAAGACTAGCCTAGGCAACATAGCAAGACTCCATCTCTACGAAAAAAAAAAAAAAAAGAAAGAAAGAATGCAAGTAGGTTTTTGACAGGGATGGCACTGAATCTACATATCAACTTGAGATGTATTTCCATCTTAACTATATTAAGTTTTTGATCTGTTAGCATGAGATAGAGAATTATAAAAAAACAAAGAAGATTAATTCTTTTCTACAATGTCTTGCAGCTTTCCTACTACAAGTGTTGCACTCTTTTGTTAACTCTGTTCCTAAGTATGTTATTTATTTTTATGCTATTGCAAATTTTTTTAATTCATTTTTAGATTGCTCATTGCTAGTGTATAGAAATACAATTGATTTTATATGCTTAGCTTCTATATTGCAACATTACTGGACTTATTTATAAATTAGTTCTGATGGTTTTTTAGTGACTTTTATTCCATTTTCTTGACTACGTGTCCTCGATACAACCTTCAGTACAATATTGAATAGAAGCAGTAAGAGTGGGCGTCCTTGTCTTGTTCCTAATCTCAGAGGAAACCATCCATTCTTTCACCATTAAGTAGAACGTTAACAGTGAGACTTTTGTAGCTGCCCTTCATCAGGTTAAGAAAATTTTTGTCTTTTCTGAGTCTGCTGAGTATTTTATCATAAAATGTTGTAGGTTCACCTGTGGCGCAAGGCAGCACGCATTGTCCTTCACACAGTTCTTTGTGCTGTTGCAGCTGTGGAGCCAAAGGAAGTTGGGGAGGCTGGGGTGCCTCCACAGGGGCCCGGAGAGGCATCCTTTCAAACTGGAAGGAAAAGCCACCCACAGCAGCCTGGCGCGCTTCAGAAGTGATACAGATGTCAAATATGTCTTGACAGGATGGGAGCCCACCAAGGTGGCCCTGGATATGGAGCGCTTCTGGAGTCGGCAGTGGTGCTGGCGGACACTGTGGTCGCCAGTGGCAGACGCTATCAGGAGGTGGCAGTGAAGCGTTCCCAGTAGTTTCACATAGAATGGCAGATGTGGACACACCCCAGGGCAGCTGCACTGGTGTTGATGATGGTTCCTGGGTGTTCACCTATGGACCGCTCAAGTGGCTCACCGTGTTGAACAACAACAAAGCCCCAGGTGAGGGTATTGGGTAGCCAGAGCAGGTGGGGCTGCTGCTGGAGTGTGAGGCCCAGAAGCTGACCCTCGTGCATGGGAGTCTGGTCTCTGCGGTCCACATGCTACAGATCTCCAGGGTCCAGTGGTGTCTGCCTTTGCTCTTTAGGATGGAGAGCTGCTGACCCATTCAGGGCTCAAGGCACCCGAGGACCTCTGGTATGTCCATGACTGGAGTCCCTAATCATGCTCATTTATAAATGAACTCATTTATAAATTAGTTCTGATAGTTTTGGTTTGGTAGAACCTTCATTGTATTGAAGGTTCTATAGATACATAAATAAGTTCTAATCGCGCTCTTAACCAGCTGCCTTTTGAAAGTGTCAGAAGGCTTTTTACTTTTCCCCAAGTAACCTCTAGCTCCCACAATCCAGTGTCAGGTCCTCTGTGCAATATACTAGTCATCCTCCTCTTTCCCACCCTTGAAATTAGGGACACAGCCAGGCCCTCCTCCCCTCGTTTCCCAACTACTGCCAATTTCCTAGGCTACGATGAGCATACCTTCCCTGACCTGCTTCCTTCGGTTCCTCTGCCCAGGCCTTTCTCAGAGCGTGTTCAGTCCCGGGGTCTTATCCTCCAGCTTTGTTTGAATTTATTCATTACTGTGCTGTCTCTTCCACCTTTTGTCCACATGTAACTTGCTTGTTCTTGGAGCTCTACCAAATCTGACACTCTGTCAATTTTGTTGATGGCATCAAAGATCCAACCTTTGGTCTCATTAATTGTGGTGTTACTGGATAAACGTTTCTTCAGTTGTAGTATACCCTTAGGATCATTTTTAGAGATTTTAGTTGGAGTTTTTATTATAATTTTCATCCGTTTCACTGGAAAGTTGGTCTATGGAGCTCCTCCATTGTCATGCCAGAAGCAGATGTCCCTCAGTCTATTCATGACCTAATATTGAAGTGATGTGCTGTTTTGTCATATTGCCGTCCTCATACTCACAGAAGTGAGTCACTAAGTCCAGCTCACAGTTAAGGGGAAGGGATTCCACAAGCGTATGAATACAGGAGGTGGGGATTATTGGGAGTTATCTTAGAGGCTGGGGAACATACATAACTTTTGAGTATCATGAAACATGTCTGAAAATTTTCCACCAGCTACACCATAAATTTAAGATTCAACATATTTCAAAAGATTGAGTCTTATATAAATCATATTCTCAAACCCAAGGTAATTAGGTTAGAGATAATAACAAAAATATTGCAAGGAAAACTTTGTTTGAAAATTATGAAACATATTTATAAATAATATGTGGGTCAAAGACAATTATAGTAGGAATAGGAAACTGTCTATACCTGAATATTAATGAAAATATAAATATTGCAACCTACATATGTAGCCAGAGCAAGTACTGGATGGAAATGCATAGACATGTGTAATTATAATAGAAAAGAGAATATTAAATAAAAATTAATAAGATAATTCTCTAACTTGACAAGTTAGAAAATAATTTATAGAATAAACATAAAAGCAGCAAAAGGAAGAAAATTATAAGAGCAGAAATTCAAAAAATAGAAAACAAACAAAATTGAGAGGATAAAAAATACCAGGAGTTGGTTATTCAGAAAGTCTAATAAAAAGTGGAATGTAACTGCCACATCCTGCAAAGACATATAAATTACTCAGAGAATATTTTGAGCAACCTTATGTCAATAAACTTGAAAACTTAGATGAGACAGATAAACAATTAGGAAAACATAACCTGTCAAAATGTACTTCAAGATAAAATAGAAATCTTAAATGTACCTGTAACCCTTAAGGAAAATAAATGAGCTAAAAACTTTCTCATAAAGCAAACATTAAGCACACATGGTTTCACAGGTGAGCTTGACTAATCATGCAAGAAATATAAAAGGAAAGAATATTCCATAACTCATTTCTTGAGGTTAACATAACTTTTATAACAAAACTGACAAGTACAGTTTGAAAAAGAAAAATTATAGGCCGCTATCACTGATTAGCATAGATGCAAAAATCCTAATGATGGCAAACTGCATCCAGCAATACATTTTTAAAAAAAAGAAGAAGAATCAATCAACACCAATTTTAAGTTTCCAGGAAAGAAAATTTAAAGGATTTAAAATTATATGGTTTTCTCAATATATGCAGAAAAAGTATTTAATGATAATAAAAATATCAAAGAAACTCAGCAAACTATGGACAAAATCATTTGTTATATTTCTGTTTCCTCCAAACAAGTTTAGAGCGCTTTAAAGACAAAGACCATAACTCCTGCATGTTTACATCCTTTGAGCTTAACAGAGCCTAGAATACAGTAGGTACTGATTGAATGATTGTTGATTGATTATTATTTTGCCATTACTTTTAAAAGCAAAAACTGCAATTACTTTTGCACTAACCTAATAAATGAATGAATGAAAAAGTGAATGGCTTGATCTTCTTGATAAAATAGTAGATGGGTCATCTGTCTAGAGTAAGAAATCTAGTAAGTCAGCATGTTGGTAAGAAGAGAATATTTAGGAACGTGGCTGCAAGTCATCAAGGGATAGATGAAACAATCAAACTTTGCAAATGCTAAAGTAAAATACAGGGGTAAATCTCTTGACTGTAGCTGAAATATTGACTCACCCATGAAATTCATTGTTTGTGCAAGGTACGGCAGGTGCTGTTTAGGGCTGCAATTAATTAACTAGTTACCAAAAAGGATTTAGTAACTGTTTTAATGGATTATCAGCCCTTTACACCTTAGTGTAAATAAAGTCTCTGAAGGTAGGGGAAGGGTGCCATCTACTGAGAAAATGGAGCATAGCAGAGCAGTGAAAGCTGAAATTTCCCATTTTTACATTGTTCTAGGAATTGTCCTATCTAAATTCCTCCTCTTTCCGCCATATATTTTATTAAGTATTTTTTTCAGATTATTTTAAAGGATTAATGTTTAAGAAAACTTTACATCTCTTCAATAAATATTTCATGCCCATTTGCAAATACATCATACTTTGTTTGTATCTTAAAATTTGTAGGGTGTTTTGTCTAAATACCTTTAATTAAAATTTAAAAAACAGAAACTAGTGGATAATACATCTCCAAAGTGCAGACTATTATTTACTAACAAACAAAACTACCATGTGTTTCGTTAATAAATTCAGAAAAAGTTTTGTTAATGCAAGGAAAAAATGTTGATTATTATTTTGCGGTTACTTTTAATAGCAAAAACAAAGTGATCCAAAACGCAAACAATGTGCAATTATTAATAAATGCAGAGGTGGAGGTTTGGCAAACAGGCCTCGCCAGCATTGCACTAGACACAGGAAAGCAGATGGAATCAGCAGATCAAATCAATGAGTTCTCAGTCTGAACAGACAAATAAGAATGCCACCTAAAACACGCTTTCGTTCCTGAGGGCGCAATACTCTCTGTAAGTTGCGTGAGATATTTTGTCAAGATCCTTCCTTATACACAGCAACTCAGTTATTACTCAGCTAGGGCTGAGCCACACACACCGACTTGGCTCTGTGGCATTCCTGCTGAGCTCCCCTGAAAGTCCAAACATAGCAGAAATGACGTGTCTTGAGCACTTCCTATAAGCCAGTCACTCAGCTTTTTGCCTTGTGTAGGGTGTATCATTTACTCAAGCTGCCATGTGAGGCGGGTTTTACATTGAATTTAATGATGAAGTAAGAGACTCAAAGAAACTGAAGAAACTTACTCCAGTTCTTACATTTAGAAAATGGATGAAATTCCAAAACCAACCTCTTTGATTCTAAAACCTCTAGTATTTTTTTTGCACTTGTCCAGGCTACAAAATAAGGGAAAAGCAGGCAATCTAGCCAAGAAAAGAACAGTGGGCAACATCAAAGTAGACGCTCTAATTCTTACATTGCGGAGATAGAGTTGAGCGAATCCCCATGCATTGGAACTCTTTGCAATATATACAAGGTGGTGTTTCTCAAAGAGTTGCATTGAAATGCTAATCCCTCACAGTGCCCCATGAAAAAGGGATCCTGCATGTTCAGTTGGGTTTGAGACATACTGCATCTGGTATCCCCTCTTAAAAAGCCAAAGTGGGGCTACTCTGGGCACACTGCCTGTGGAGTAGCTCTGCTCTGTGAGGAGCAGTACAAAAAAAGAAAAAACAGCCAAATGTACTTTGTTAAGAGGTCCGAGAGGTAAAGAGTTCTGTCTAAACGGGTTTATGCAAAGTTTCATGCAGAATTTCCTGCGGCACATCTAACATCCCAGTGATCACCAGTTAGAAAATGCTGCCATGACCAGAAAGGAGTCATTGATGGGTTGAAAGTACGGGAGTGCCAAGGTTAGATTTGCGTATTTTCTTAAGAGACAGGTTCTTGCTCTGTTGTCCAAGCTGGAGTGCAGTGGCACAACCATAGCTCAATGCAGCCTCCAATTCCCAGGCTCAAGCAATCCTCTCACCCAAGCCTCCCAAGCAGCTGCGACCACAGGTGCACACTACCATGCCCAGCCTAGATTTTCACGTTTGACGTAGGATTCTGGCAGCTGGGGTTTGAGGATAGAAGAGATTGTATGTGAAGGGAAGTGAGAACCTGAAATAGGGATATTTAAGGGAATAGGGACGGAGAGACAGGGACTCATGAAGAAATACTTAAGAGGTGGAATCAATAGCACTTGGAGATGGATCAGATGTAAGAGAGAAATCAATCCATTCCCAAATTTCTAGATTGGGTGACTGAATACATGTTGTAATATATGAGATAGAGAAATTGGTTAACTTTTTTTTTCAGATGGAGTTTTGCTCTGTCGCCAAGGCTGGAGTGCAGCAGCGTAATCTCGCCTCACTGAAACCTCCGCCTCCCAGGTTCAAGTGATTCTCGTGTATCACCCTCTCAAGTTAGCTGGGATTACAGGCGCCTGCCACCACACCTGGCTAATTTTTTTTATTATTAGTAGAGGCGGGGTTCCATCATGTTGGCCAGGCTGGTCTCGAACTCCTGACCTCAGGTGATCCGCCCACCTCGGCCTCCCAAAGTCCTGAGGTTACAACCATGAGCCACCATGCCCAGCCTGCTTTAACTTTTTAAACCCATTGTTTTCCAGATGTATTTATCCCTTTTTTTCCCATCAGATATCCCATGAAACTAGCATTCTATTGAACACACTTCTGGAAGCACTGCTGTGGGAGGAGCATGCATCAGAAAGCCAAATGCATGATATCATCCAACTCCTACTGGGAAAATCCTAAGAAAAACTGTGTGGCGACAAAGGAATTTTGCTATGAAAGGAACAATGTAAACATGATTTAAAGAGATATATACAGCCGTCCCTTAGTATTCGTGAAGGATTGGGTCCAGGACTGCCCAAGATAACAAAATTTCCGCACACTCAAGTCCTAAGGTGGGACTTAAGTACTTAAAGTACCTATACACAGGTTTCAGACCCCACAAATGCTATATTTCACATCCACGACGTTTGGCTGTGGATGTGAACTCACTGATAAGAAGGGCCAACTTTATTTGTTGAAAACAATCCATATATAAGTAGGCCCTTGTGGTTAAAAGCCCTGTTGTTGAAGAGCCAACTGTACATCTAACTTAAAACAAAAACTAACTTTGTTTTTTTTTTTTGAGACAGAGTCTCACTCTGTTGCCCAGACTGAGGTGCAGTGGTGTGATCACAGCTCACTGCTGCCTCAGATCCTTCGTCAGCCTCTCAGATCGCTGGGACTACAGGCAGACACCACACCCAGCTAATTTTTTATTTTTGTTTTTTAGAGATGAGGTCTCACTATGTTGCCCAGGCTGGTATCAAACTCCTTCTCTCAAGCCATCTTCCCACCTCAGCTTCCCAAAGTGCTGGGATTGCAGGTGTGAGCTACCACACCCAACCCTAACTTTGTATGTGTGTGTGTGTGTGTGTGTGTGTGTGTGTGTGTGTGTGTGTCATTATAAGATAGATCTGGAGCAAAGGGATGGCAAAACGTAGTTCTCACACCAAATCCAGGATGCGAGCTGTTTTTTGTCTGTTTTTGACTTTACATATTGTCTGGGGTTGCTTTCAAGAAGCAATGACAGCGTTGAGTGGCTGAGGCAGAGACAGAATGGCCAGCAGAGCCCAAAGTATTTACTATCTAGTCCTTTTTTTTTTTTTGAGACAGAGTCTCAAGAGTCTCATTCTGTCACCAGGTGCCAGGCTGGAGTGCAGTGGCGCGACCTCGGCTCACCGCAACCTCCGCCGCCAGGGTTCAAGCAATTCTCCTGCCTCAGCCTCCCGAGTAGCTGGGACTACAGGCGCGCGCCACCACACCCAGCTAATTTTTTTGTACTTTTAGTAGAGACGGGGACTATCTCGTCTTTTATAGAAAAAGTTTGCCAAACCCTGATCTAGTGAACTGTTAAGCACATAGTGGATTCTTGTAAAGAAATTAGCTGACCGGGCGCGGCGGGTCACGCCTGTAATCCCAACACTTTAGGAGGCCAAGGCGGGTAGATCACCGGAGGTCTAGAGTTCAAGACCAGCCTGGCCAATATAGTGAAACCCCCGTCTCTACTAAAAATACAAGAACTAGCCAGGCTTGGTGGCGTATCCCTATAGTCCCAGCTACTTGGGAGGCCGAAGCAGGAGAATCGCTTGAACCCAGGAGGCGGAGGTTGCAGTGAGCTGAGATTGTGCCACTGCACTCCAGCCTAAGCAACGAGACTCTGTCTCAAAAGAAAAAAAATGAGCTAATTGATATATTAAAATTTATAAATGTGAACATTAAAAAATTTGCAACCCAAGTCTCCTCAGGCTATACCAGCTGATGAGTGCAAAGAAATACCAACAACAACAAAACCCAGCATGTCAATCTCAGGTTCAGCCTCCCACTCCATTTGCAGACACTAGGAAGTCCATCCCTACTAAACTTACTAAAGTTTCCAATCGTGGCCCTTCTGGTGGCTACCACTTGGCATCCTTCAGTTCTCCCCCCTACCACTCCCAATGTTGCCTCCCGAATCCCCAAAGTCGGCTAGTCCAGCTAGTACCAACACCCTGGTGTTCACCAGCAAACACTTAGGTTTCTCAGCACCTTCATGAGTTAGAAATGCATTCAGTGGCAAATATCAGAAATTCCTGCTAAACAGGCTTAAACAAAACAGGTGTTTGTTTATCCATTCAGAAAGAAGTCTAGTCATAAGTGTCCAGGGCTGGTTCCAAGCTGGAAGGATAAAGAAGGAAGGGTAAAGTGCTGAAGGAAGCATTCCAGCCAAAGTTGCCTTTTTTCAAAAACTTCACTGGTAGCCCAATCTAATGGCTTCCGCTTCTATCTCATTGTCCAGAACTAGCTCACATGGCAACCTCTGTCTGCAAGGGCATCTGGAAAAGTGGGTGCGTGAGCTTTCCAGACCCCCAGTAGAGGGCGGGAAGGGACATTGGAAATGGCTTTTGACACGGCCAAACTGCAATATGTGCCTCAGAGCCTTTGCTGTGTCCACCACGCCCTCATCATTGCTTGACCACATGAAGACAATGCCTCCAACTCTCATTGGTTCCCCACTTGGATATGGACCCCATTCAGCCCTGTTGGCTGTGTTCCGTGGCTCGCTGAGATGTGGAGGCTGTGGCCTCATGTGCGTCACGGCCTCAATGCATCCCAGAGCTAGACATGGGACATAGCACGCTATGGCATACTTGAAGCAATGCCACCTTACCAGACCAACTTTGCCACGCTCTCTCTCCCATCTTATTCTGAAGCTGGTCATTGAAATGAAATCTGTAGGCATGCCAGGTATCTTAAAGAAAATTACTTCCCGTGTATTTCATGTTAGTTCATCTTTGGGAGGTCTTCTGTATCTTTCTAGACGTGGCTGCGCCTGTAGAATGCTTACAGCTTGGGATCCCACTCTGGAGTCTTCACAAATCTAAAAGGAGGAAAGAAAGAAAGTGGAAGGAAATAGGGTTTCAGAAATGCCAGTGCTCAGGGCTTAGGTGGGGCCACAGCAGGGAGTATTGATGGAATACCTGCCGCTTGCCACAAGCTTAAATTCTACATTATAATTATAAATGTGTTGTCTATAAAACAGATCAGAAAAAAAATTCCTGGAAATACAGTGACTAGTACAACATTATGTTCGTAAGTTTCATAAGAACTGATATTTGATTGGTTAGAATTGGTTTGTTGGTCAACTATTATTTTTTCTTAAATTACATGCTAAGAAATAAAATAAAATATGTAATTTTCATTGAGTATTCTATAAGTAGCCTCACTTTAAAATCAATCATACAGAGTTCTAAGTTTTCCAAATCAGAGAACTTGTACCCAACTCAAGTGCATCATGAAAAGAATACTTACCCATCTACTGAATCTATTAAATTGGTCATGTGTGAATATTAACTAGGAATAGAGTCAACATCCACATCTAATTCATGTGCATTCTCATTTGACTTTTACAATCACTAACTCGTTCCAATTTTTCTAGATTTGTCAGCCACCTCAGAAAAGTGACTTAGGCAGATTCTAAGGGGCGCTGGTTGAGGCCCTACATATCACAAAAATATTTTTTCAGCTTTCTCACTAAGGCTCGACAGAAGAGATAAACTTTCATTCCATAATTAGAAGTGAGACCAAACAAAACTTCCATGGGCTCGACCATATATTATTCAGTGTCACGTGGAGGTACAAAGGCAAGGTAGTGATGAGGAAGTCAAGCTCTAGAGAGCAGCCAGTCATCATCACCAGCTCAACTATTATTAACTATGTAAATTGAAAAACAATTCTCTCACCTTGCCTGCGCCTGCCAGGAGCCAGCGGTTCTCAAAGCACCCAGCACCCAGCGACACGCGCCGCGGACCGACGGAGGGGACATGCGCAGAGCAATGGTGGCCAGGCTCGGGCTGGGGCTGCTGCTACTGGCACTGCTCCTACCCACGCAGATTTATTCCAATCAAACAGCTGTTGTAACAGTTTCAAGTAACACCTCCCAGAGTACTTCGGCTGCCCCAAGTCCAGCTAATGCCACCACCAAGGCGGCTGGTGGCGCCCTGCAGTCAACAGCCAGCCTCTTCGTGGTCTCACTCTCTCTTCTACATCTCTACTGTTAAGAAACTCAGGCCAAGAAACATCTGTACTTCCCCATCTTCTAAACCCAATCCAGATGGCGTCTGGAAGTCCAATGTGGCAAGGAAAATCAGGTCTTCGTCGAATCTACTAATTCCACACCTTTTATTGACAGAAAATGTTGAGAATCCCAAATTTGATTGGTTTAAAGAACATATGAGAGGTTTGACTAGATGATGGATGCCAATATTAAATCTGCTGGAGTTTCATGTACAAGAGGAAGGAGAGGAAACATCCAAAATAGTTAAGACATGATTTCCTTGAATGTGGCTTAAGAAATATGGACACCTCCTTGAAAATAAGAAAAACAATTCTCTCTTCTCCCACGTGTTTGTTTCCAGGATGGAAGAAAATAATATTTAGAAAGCACTCAGTGACTCTGACAGCTAGGAGGGTTCAATAAATGTTAGTCATTTTCTTGTTTTTCTTTTTGTTTTTTCTTTTTGTTGTTGTTGCTGTTATTGTTTGATGGCGAAAGGAAAGATGATACAAAAGGCACCAAGTTATCTGAAGGGAAGGGGATGATATTCCACAGAGGAGGAGAGAAAAGGACACCGAAAGAAGAAGGAAACTCCTGTGGCTCATAATGAACAAACAACCCAAACTTCCAGTTTTTCTCTTTGGTCCGCAGGGGCCAGCCAAGAGCCCATGAGCTGGAGACTAGGACTCACTGGGAGAGGCAATGCAGCAGTATACCACCAGATGGCAGCATAGAGCCACTGCTGTTTTCATCCTTCGGCAGCGTTGCTGTTTCATCACGCTGAATTCCACAAGGTTCCAAGGAGCTGGTGGTTCCCAGCAGTGGTGATAGCAAATGTCCCAACCAAACTCCCTCCCTTGCACCGTCTAAACCCTGAATATTGGTGTTCCTGAAATGCTATTTCCATCCACTTTCCATCACTCTATCTTGTTGTTCTTGGGAATGTAAAATGACTGGTAAATCTGACTTACTGCACACTATCTTAAAAGAGAATCATTTCACACCCAAAGGAAAGAATTGCAAGGTCCACTCTGCGGCAAGCGTTTGGTCTGTTTCTTTTGAACCCATAGTGGTTCGGCTATGGCTAAAATGCTATTAAAACAAAACAGTCCACATGCTCATAGGCAAATCACATTTTGACATGATTAGTTCAAAAGCAAAGATGCCACAGAGATCCAATGGCCTTTTAGTAGAAAAGTCAAACATTAGCCTATCAACATCTTCAAAGACAAATTTTCAGATACTGAGTAGCTTATAAATGGATTAATACAGATAAAGTATATTTCTTCCAAAAACTCAAAAGGTTTTGTGAAATTTCAGCATGGATCTAAAGAAATGGATCATTTTTCTTTATGGCTACCAATAGGAATGACTATGAAATGAGCCATCATACATTAAAGTGGTATAGAATCATTTTGAATATATTCTTTTTTAATTTTTAACTTAATATTTTAAATTGATAATAATTGTACATATTCTCAGGGTACCTAGTGATGATTTGAGGCATATAACGTATGGTGCTCAGATGAAGGGATTTTGCGTATCCATCACTTCAAAGATTCATCATTTCTTTGTGTTAAGAACACTCAATATCCTCCTTCCAACTCTTGAAACTGTATAATTAACACAGTATTATTTACAACAGTCATCCTACAGTGGTACAGAACACTAGAATGTATTCCTCTTATCTAGCTGTAATTTTATAACCTTTAACAAATCTCTCCCTATCCCTCCCTTCCTTCTACCCTTCCCAGCCTTCAGCATCCTCTGTTCTACTTTTCACTTCTGTGAGATCAACCATTTTTTGGCTTCCACATATAAATGAGAACATGAAATGTTCAACTTTCCACTCTTGGCTTCGTTCACTTAAAATAATGTTATCCGGGCTCATCCTTGTTGCTGCAAAGGCAGGATTTTGTTCTTTGTATGGCTGAATAGTATTACACGGCATATATATCCACATTTTCTTTATCCATTTATCTGTTGTTGGATAGCTAGGTTGATTCTCTATTTTGGCTATTGTGAATAGTGCTGCAATAAACATAGAAGTACAGATGTTTCTTCAATATACTGGTTTCCTTTTCTTTGGATAAGTTTCCCATAGTGAGATGGCTGGATCATATGGAAGTCCCATTTGTAGTTTTCTGAGGGACCTTCGTACTGTTCTTCGTAGTAATCATACTAGTTTGCATTCCTGTCAACAGTGGATAAGAGTTCCCTTTTCTTTGCATCCTCGCTGAAGTTTGTTATTTCTTGTCTTTTTGACTAGGAGAAGGTTGAAAGCGTACATAATGTCCCCAAATGCTACAACTTACATTTAGCTCATAGATTTAGTCAACAGATGAGAAAAACATCCAAATAACTCCCTAGAAAATAAGCATATCCAGAATCTGAAAACAAGTTATCCTGCTTATGTCAGCATTGACTTATACTTGACCTGCTTTTGTGTTTTAATAACCTGGTCTGACACAGCAATTATGTGCACACCCCTTTTCTCTGGAGGTACATGTAACACAATGTGGAGTAAATGTGAGCCCACATTAATTTAAATATGTAATTTTAAAACACTGTTTAATAGTGACACTACTTTGAGCCAAAGAAAACTAAAGAATCTACCATTTAAAATATGTAGTCTTACCTTAAAATTAGTACCAGCAGTAATTAACTTTATCAGTGATATTAACGAACCACATCATGTGCCTGTGGATGCAATGCACTGGGAAGGACACAACAGCATTTCAATAGTACTATGGCCAAAAAGTCCAGGTTAAATAACTTTAGGTTATTTAAACCTAGATCCAATGATGAGGAAATCACAGATAAACTCAAATTAGCAGAAATGCTGTAAATAAATGGCCTGTATACTGCAGAATTGCCAGACGTGAAAGGCAAAAAAAAAAAAAAAGAGAGAGAGAGAAACTGATCCAGATTAAAGGAAATGAAAGAAACATGAAAACTAAATGTAACATGTGAACCTGGACTAGCTCTTTGACCAGAAAAACAAAAACGGTTATACAGGACATGACTGAGACAGCTGGCAAAATTCTCAGAAAGACTATATATTAGACAATACTAATGTATTAATACAAAAATTCCTGATTTTGCCAATTGTACATAGTTACATAAGCCAAGTGTCCTAAGAAATATATGCTTCAAGTATTTAGGACTAAAAGGCAATGTACTCTCAAGTGGTCCAGAAAAAATATATAATTATATGTGTAGGAGGAGAGGAAAAAAAGAAAAAGAATGTGCAAATGTAGCAAAATGTTAACAACTGGTGGATCAGAGCAGAGCATACATGAAAGTCCTTTGCACTAGTCTTGCAACCTCCCTTATAAATTTAAAATTATTTCAAAACAGAAAATAATCCATTAAAAAACAGTAGCAAGATCATCATTCCAGGTTAAAACCCATTTATTACTTTATTAACAAAACACAATCGTGCACAAAAAAACAAGGAAATTCTTAAAAGGAAATGAAATCACCCGTAATCTTCCTCCCTGTTCTCCAGGTGTCACCTGTTTACAGGTTTCTTCCCCTTTCTCTAAGTTACATGTCTTCTGCACCCTCTGCTCCAAGCCTCCATCATCTCTTAACTACAGACTGGGTTCCCCACTTTTTCCTGTCCCCTCCCCATCTGATCTTGGCAGATGTGTGCCCCTTGTGCTTGGCACTTAGTAGGGGCTCAGCAAACATCTGCTGAATGAATGACTGAATGAATCATAGTAAAAGCATTCTGTCATTTGCTTTTTTAGGTAAAGCAAATGGAAATGATGTTGCATACATTCACATTTTTTTTAAATAACAGAAGTAGAAAGTTGGGCAAAATGCATTCTAAAGTGCCTGCCTGAGTATTTTAGCATTTGCAAAACATCCAAATATTTAATCTCAGTTAAATTCCTTCTACTGTAGCTCATTCCTAGAGTACCACAGTGCCCCTGACTTAACCTTTATGCTCCCTATTCCACAGCATCTTCCGCTGGCTGCCCACATTCTGTTGTACATTGTGATTCTCTACCTGGGCCTTGTAAGTTCAGCTGGCTGTATCCAAATCTCTCAAATCAAACTAGATTGGGTTTGCCTTCTGGTTGAACCAGAATCTCCTGGGCCTCACTGAAATTGTGAGGTTACGGAAATCTGCAGGCATTTCCATAACCTGCAGGATTGGCCACCTGACCGTGAGCATGACTCCATCACTAACTAGCTGTAGGCCTTTCTAAATTTTTAAATCTTTCCTGTTCTCAATTTTCAACTGAGTAGGAGGGAGGTGAGATTAAACATCTAAAATCACCTTTAGTTCTGAAACACTATGATTCTATGATTCTAACGCCAGGAAAAGTAGAAATCAGGTAACAGAAAATCAGGAGTGGATAATTTTTAAACTCAACAGAATGTAAGTACGATAATCATGATTTATTTTAGGGTTTAGATGCAGAGGGCAAAAGAACAAGACTCCCTTCACACAAACTGGTGGAATAGAATTAGGTAATTACAGACTGGTAGTTACTGACGACAAATGACTTAATAAAACAGTTGACCATGACTCTTAATAGCTATGGTTGAATGACACATCCCCAAATGCTATAATTAAATTCCTCTGTAACCAAATTCTAGCAGTGAGTAAGCTTTTCTTCCTTTATACTTTCAATGGCTTGGGAAGTTAAATACGGTCAGTTTTTTAGGTTACTAGATCAATGGTTCCCAGAGCATAGTTCTACAAATCTATTTGATAGATTAGAACAGAGATCAGAGCACTTCAGAGTGAGACGGGAAAGGTTGATGAACAGGTCCCACTTGAGAAAAGTTAGGGCCAGACTAGTTAAGTGGCCTGTGAAAGGTCACACGAAATGACACAATAGACTTACTTCCTGGATGTCTGATTGGTTATATCACCACCATGCATCTCATCCATAAAACACTTCTAACCATGTCATTCATGAGCTGATGTCTGGTGCTCTTACTGAAGCCATGGGCATATTTCACTTCTGACACTGATTCACACACTTCATCTTTTTTCACACCTCTGAGACTGCCTGTTGGCTTAGGTAGGTCCTGTACAATGAGTCCTGGAGTCATTGCACCACCCTGGATTGGGGGCCAAATGCCTCCCCGATGTGCATCCCTCTCTAAAGTGCCTGGTGAATACAATCTCAGATAACAATTCAGGCACAATCATTCTATTCAACGTTTCTGCAATAGTAGTAGGAGAACAAGGTTACGTATTCTTCTGGGGGCTTATAGCTCCAGAAGAGTTTCTTCCAGAAATCTGGAGAGTTAAAAAGCCATTCCATTATAGCACCTATAATTTAACTAATACGTTAAATTAAAAAGCCAGTTCTTTTCTATAGACACTCAGTATGTCTCTTCTCTAGATTTGCCCAGATAGAGAAAATGGAATTAAGGGGTACTCTCATGATGGAAGATAATTTTCTTCATTGTAACTATTGGCAAGAATAAAGATCACCTTTGCTATCTGACATGGTGATAGTAGTTTCCACTTTACCATGTGGTGGAGCAGAATGAACACATAATCATGCCTGTGCCCGCCTTGCAGTGAGCCACCTTCAGCACCTGGCTAATCCCTATATCCTGCCAAAGCTAGAAGAGAGCTAAGCTCTTGCATGTCCTCCCTGCTCTGTGTAGAGATGACTTTCTTCAAAGGCTTGGGATCCAGAGAGATAGCAACAGAACCAGTCACAGAGCCCCTTGCAATATTTTCTTAAAAAACAATATGAGATTTCTAAAATCAGGGCCGAAGCATCCTTAGGACAAATAAGAATGATTTCCTGAATCTTGTGGTCTCAGGTCTCTGCACCATACGCCTTCCATAACCATAGGGAAGTTTCCATATATGTGGCTCCAGCCTTTCCAGGTCTCTCAAGCTCTTCCGCCATTCATAACAGTCCCGTGAAATGAAAGTGATTCCTTGTCGACTCAAAAGTTTGAGCATTCCTGACCAGGAAATTTGGATTTTGGATGATATAATGTCTGAGTCCCTTTTTCTAGAGAATTGAAACCTGTAATTTAATTTGTGCAATCATTTACAGGAAGGGGAAGTGATTGAACTGTGGGGTTCCACTCCCCTTTTTTAAGAATCAGACTGTATGACTCTGTATCCCTATTCATTGTTGTTGGTTTTATTCACATAAAGAAAATGTCCTTTTCTTCATCTTTCCAGTGGAAGGAGAAGAAAAAGAATTTCCAGAAAATGGAAAATTACCAATAGGCCCTCTTATAGATGTGTTTCTCAAGTTCCCAGTATCAACATTTCCCTGAAAATTAGTAACAAATAATTCACATTAAATGCTCCCAAAGTATTAAAAAGCATATCCCCTCTAGAGAAATGTATTTACAAAGACGTCTTACAGATAAAGTTCTAAAGAACATATATTCATAATCAAAAGACACTAAACACAAACGGAACAGAACCCCACTGCATGCAAAACATATGAAACAACAGGCGAGAGAATACGATCTGCAGAAATACTAAATACTGGGACGTCATACATGGAATCACATATATAATATATCTGTGACTAACAGATTTAAATAAAGATCTACGTGATGTTCTGTCTACAACAGTGGTCCCCAACCTTTTTGGCACCAGGAATCGGTTTCATGGAAGACACTTTTTCCATGCACCAGGGTGGGGGATGGTTTCAGAATGATCCAAGCACATTACATTTATTGTGAACTTTATTTATATTATTATTACGTTGTAATATATAACGCAATAATTATACAGCTCACCATTATGTAGAACTAGAGGAACCCCTGAGCTTGTTTTCCTGCGACTAGACGGTCCCATCTGGGGGTGATGGAAGACAGTGACAGATTATCGGCCGTTAGATTCTTATAAGGAGTGCACAACCGAGATCCCTCGCAAACGCAGCACTCGTATGAGAATCTAATGCCGCCGCTGATCTGACCGGAGGCGGAGCTCAGGAAGTAATGCAAGCGATGGAGAGCAGCTGTCAATAAAGATGAAGCTTTGCTCACTCTCCCTCTACTCACCTCCTGCTCTGCGGCCCAATTTCTAACAAGCCACGGACTGGTACCAGCCCATGGCACAGGGATTGAGGACCCTTGATATACAGGATTGAACATATGAATAAAGAATGGGAGATTGTGAAATAATCAAGAATATCAAGCAAAGAATAAAGAAAACTTCTAGTAATTAAAATGTGGAATAATTACAAGTAATAATTAAATGGACAATTTAAAAAGCAGATTAGCCACAGATGAAGAAAGAAGCAAACTGGAACATAAAGTTGAAGAAATACCAAGACTGCATCTCAAGAGAAATATGAGAGGTTAAAACACTTGAGGATAGAGAACTTTCTACATTTCTAGAAGCAAAATAAAGACTGAATGAGGGATGGACGATATGTTAAGGGATAACGATGAAGGTTAATTTTTGAAAATTGATGAAAGATATACATTTTCAAATTCAATAAGCCTAACGCAATACATACCTAGACAAATTAACATGAAACTAAAAACCCAAAATACAAAAAAAAAAAAAAAAAAAAAAAAAAAAGACCTTCAACCTAGAATGATTTATGCAGAATAAGCAGCTTATAAAGAGGAGGACCCCAAAAAAGGTAATGTTATATAGGTAAAAATGAAGATAATTTCTAAAAATTATAACTAAAGAAAATTATAATGAAAATTCTTTAGAAATATGAAAGATGCAAGAAGAAATTATCATGTGTAAGTACATTCGTTTTGTTTTAAAAAATAGATATTAATGTCATATTAAAATATAGACTTAAGATGAATGAAAGACTTAAATATAAGATCTGAAATTATGATATCCTAGAAGAAAACGTAGGAAAAACTTTCTGGACACATCAGCCTAAGCAAAGAAGGTATGATGAAGACCCCAAAAGCAAACGCAGCAGAGACAAAAATAGAGAAACGGGACTTAATTAAACTAAAAAGCCTCTGCATGACAAAAGAAATAACAGAGTAAACAGACGATCTATAGAATGGGAGAAAATATTTGCAGTCTGGACGTGATGGCCCATGTCTGAAATCCCAGCACTTTGGGAGGCCAAGACAGGCAGATTGCTTGAGGTCAAGAGTTCAAGATCAACGTGGCCAACATGGTGATACCCCACATCTACTAAAAATACAAAAATTAGCTGGGCCTGGTGGCACTTGCCTGTAATCCCAGCTACTCTGGGGGCTGAGGCAGGAGAATTGCTTGAATTTGGGAAGAGGAAGTTGCAGTGAGCTGAGATTGCACCACTGTGCCTAGGTGACACAGTGAGACTCTGTCTCAAAAAAAAAAAAAGAAAGAAAGAAAGAAAATATTTGCAAATTATGCCTCTGACAAAAGACTAATATCTGGACTCTACCAAAAAACTTAAACAACTCAACAAGAAAAAAACAACTCCATTAAAAGTGAGGCAAAGAACATGAACAGACATTTCTCATAAGAAGAAATTCAGGCACCCAACAATCATATAAAAAAATGCTCAGTATCATCAGAGAAATGCAAATTAAAACCCAGCAATCCCACTACCTTGTATCTAACCAAAGGAAACGAAATCACTGCACAAAAGACATCTGTACTCGTATGTTCATCACAGTACTATTCACAAAAGAAAGTCATGGAACCAATTTGAGTGTCTATCATGGTTGGCTGGATGAAGAAAACGTGGTATATACATATTATGGAATACTATGCAGCCATAAAAAAGAATGAAATCATGTCCTTTGCAGCGACATGGATGGAGCTGGAGGTCGTTACCCTAAATGAAGTAACTCAGAAATAGAAAGCCAAATACTGCAT
>PVKV010025447.1:0-29659 GCA_004027835.1 Alouatta palliata | reverse complement strand
GCTGGGACTACAGGCACGTGCCACCATGCCCAGCTAATTTTTGTATTTTTAGTAGAGACGGGGTTTCACCATGTTGACCAGGATGGTCTCGATCTCTTGACCTCGTGATCCACCCGCCTCGGCCTCCCAAAGTGCTGGGATTACAGGCGTGAGCCACCGCGCCCGGCCAATTCCTTTTTTTCTTTGATGTTGTGACACAACTTAATAAATGCTTAATACTTTATTAACTTAATAATACAAAATAAATATAAACATCATTGTGGTTAATAGAATCTTAGGAAATGGTACTGTTGGCATACCGCTCAACTCACCTCCTAAATGAACATTCTAAATAAATCATGATTTAAAAATAAAAAGAATTTTCCCACACCGTGCCCCTGTGATCATCATCTTAATTTGGAGATGTGTGTATTGGAAGGTTTCCTTCCAGATTTTCTTTGTGGGCAGTTCTCTGCATCCTGTGCCATTCATATAGGCGTCTTGGTGCTTACAAACTTCCCTAGTGGGAGGCCAGGCATGGTGGTTCATACCTTTAATCACAGCCCTTTGGAAGGCTGAGGTAGGTGGATAATTTGAGGTCAGCAGTTCGAGACCAGCCTAGCCAACATGGTGAGACCCTGTCTCTACTAAAAATACAAAAAATAATAATAATAATTAGTTGGACATGGTGTCATGTGCCTGCAATTCCAGCTACTTGGTAGGCTGAGGCATGAGAATTGCTTGAACCTGGGAGGTGGAGGTTGCAGTGAGCCAAGATTATGCCACTGCCCTCCAGCCTGAGCAATAGAGCAAGACTCCATCTAAAAAAAAGAAAAAAGAAAACAAAGAAACTTCCCCGATGGACAGCATCAAAAAAAAAAAAAAAAAAAAAAAAAAAAAAAAAAAAAAAAAAAAAAAAAAAAAAAAAAAAAAAAAAAAAAAAAAAAAAAAAGAACGAAGAAAAGCAGACAACTAAAATCAACCAGGGAAAAGTAGTCTATGATAAAAGGTACTAGAGTATTTCATTAGTGACTCTTTTTAACAAACAAATATAGATATTTGAAGAATATAAGGCAGAAATATTGAACTTTGAATCCAGGCCAATGCTGTCTAAATAGCTTGCAATTCCAGTTGAAGTCATCAATTATATATGATCACTCTTTCAAATAGAGAACTAAAGGCAGAGACATTATTTCCAGAAAGCGTTGTCTTTCTAGGTTACTCAAAGAGAGTGCAAGCCTTCGATAACCATGGGTTTCTCTCTTGGCTCTCTCAATTGCTCATTAGTGCAAATTTTATCATATTAATTTATTGTCTTTTTATAAGGCCCAGATTCTGCTGTGGGTTTTGGATAAGGAATGAGAACTTTCAGAAGTAAAGCAGAACAGCTACTTTGAATTTCTAAAATCTAGACATGTTGTAAATATCACATTCTTTTCCAGACAATATATTTGGACTTAGGGTTTGATTGTTATCTTCCCTCAGAAACAGTAGGAGGAAGGTATGTAGGAGGATACTTATTCCTCAATCCTCTAGTTTCTGTGATAAAAATTTTTTTTTTGAGACAGAGTCTTGCTCTGTTGCCAGGCTGGGGTGCAGTGGTGCAATCTCGGCTTACTGCATCCTCCGCCTCCTGGGTTCAAGTGATTCTCCTGCCTTAGCCTCCCAAGTAGTTGGGACCACAGGTGTGTGCCACCACACCAAGATAATTTTTGTGTTTTTAGTAGAGACAAGGTTTCACCATGTTGGCCAGGATGGTCTCAATCTCTTGACCTTGTTATCCATCTGCCTTGGCCTTCCAAAGTTCTGGAATTATAGGCGTGAGCCACTGCGCCCAGCCCAATAATTTTTTTTAAATAAATGCTCCTGACTTCCTTTCCATTCCCTTCCTTAGAGTGAAATATCCATGGTGAGATTTTTTTTATTATACTTTAAGTTCTGAGATACATATGCAGAAAGTGCAGGTTTGTTACATAGGTATACACATGCTATGGTGGTTTGCTGCACCCATCAACCCATCATCTACATTAGGTATTTCTCCTAATGCTATCTCTCCCCTAACCCCCCACCCACTGACAGGCCCCGTTGTGTGATGTTTTCCTCCCTGCGTCCATGTGTTCTCATTGTTCAACTCCCACATGTGAGTGAGAACATGTGGTGTGTGGTTTTCTGTTCTTGTGTTAGTTTGCTGAGGAGAGATTCAATATTAGGTAGGTCAGCGTCACCTCCCACCTGACCTCACTCTTCAGTATCAGTTTTGTCAATGATAAAATTGATAGGTCGTCTTTATTTGCCTATTATATTGTCTCATATTTCAGTTACCTCAAAATACAGATGGGAAATAAAATTACTATTTATTCATATTTTCTCAACCCCCTCGAACTCCACCATTAAATGTAGGATATTGGCCCAGGTAGGTGGGGAGGTGAGGGAAAATGCTCACCAGCTTGGAACTGTAGCCAAAGAGTGGCACCTAAACAGAGTCCACGTGGGATATTTTTAAAAGCAATCTTTAGATTGAGAGCCAGAAAACCAAAACCTGGGTTCTAATCTCAGGATTGCCTTTGTCAGTCTTGCCTCTGAATAAAATAAGTGAGAAGAAATGAGGTAAAATTTATTCTAGTCTCTGAACTAGATGATGCCATGTGTTTGTACAACTTTAATATTTTATGGTCCCAAGACTAGCTGTCTAATTTTGATAATTAAGGTATTCTCCTTTCTCTCTTGAGTAATACTTCTCAAAATCTTTGTGGACAACTTGTGCCACCCTTACCTATAGCTGAGAAACCTCTAGCCTTGGGTGGTGAGTTCTGTCCTTTTCCTTACCCTTTCTTCATTTCCTCTCAGTGCTGATGAAGACTCTCAGTCTAAGATGTGAGTGGGAATGCAGCTCTCCATACTGGGGTTGATCCAGGGCTTTCCTATCATTGGGAAGCTGTCATACTATGACAGTTTTTTTTTTTTTTTTTTTTTTTTTTTGAGATGGAGTTTAACTCTTGTTGCCTAGGGTGGAGTGGAGTGCAATGGCATGATCTTGGCACACTGCAACCTCCACCTCCCAGGTTCAAGTGATTGTCCTACCTCAGCCTCCTGAGTAGCTATGATTACAGGCACACACCACTATGCCCAGCTAATTTTTTTGTGTTTTTAGTAGAGACAGGGTTTCTCCATTTTGATCAGGCTGGTCTTGAATAACTGACCTCAGGTGATCCGCCCACCTCGGCCTCCCAAGTTCTAGGATTACAGGCATGAGCCACCACTCCCAGCCCTACGGCTGTCTTAATAAGTAAAATTTCAAAATATGTTCCAAAAGATTCCCAACGTTTCTTCAGAAGCCATGTCAAAGCTGTGAAACTGAGGAAGAAGATGCATTTGAAAATGCCCAAGCACACCTCAGATACAGCACAGACAATAAAGAATCCCTTCCCTGCCACTAGTGCATATAGCTACTCAAGAAATGAGAAAAGTGAGAGAGGAGGATGAGAAAAATTAGAAGAAAGGAGGAAGGGAGGGAGGGAGGGAGGGAGGAAGTGTGGGAGGGAGACAGGGAAATGAAGTCAATGAAAGAAGGATGAAAAGAAGGAAGAAAAAATAAACGAAGAGGGAGAGACAGAAAAAAGGACAAACAGAATGAAGAACGGAAGAAGGAAGACAATCATTTATGCTATTATAAGCCAAGCATTAAGCTAGACATATTCACATATCTTGCTTCATTTAATTAGGATAAAGCCCAGAAAGTAGTGTCCGTATTACCAGCACCATGCTGTGCACACGGTAACTGATACTTAGGGTATGCTTTGTTAACATACCCCCCAGCTGCATGATTTCTGATTTTCTATTTGAAATGATGCCTTCTAGAAAACTTGGGACCAATCATCCCTCTAAGAGAAGACCCAGGTACTTTCAGCAGTTACACTTGGCTTTAGTGTTTCATTGACTTATCTTTCAAGTGCTCAAACAGTTTGCTCAGTTAGTTGGAGTAAAACTGACACAGACCAGTAAGAAAAACTCATGGTTCCACAGTCCCAGGGCTAACTCCTAATGGCTTCATGACTTTCCTATAATTCAGATCTGATAGTGGTAGAGAGAGGAATGGAGAAGTGTGAGAAAGGGGAGGGAAAGGTGGTCCTAAAGATGGCCTTGGAGCAGTGTGAACGATGTCTAATATTCAGCAGCTATAGGCTATCAGACACTAATATACTCTCTGGGCTGAACTGAATAGGCCCATTACTCTCGACTGTAATTCGCCACCTGTGAAGTGAGCTAGTGGCTTCAGACAATACTACAAATTGCACTTGATACCAAAAGAGACAGGGAGGGAATTGTGATGTAAAAGTAAGGGAAGAGCAGACAGAGAATGAAATTGACCAAAAGCCATGCAAGGATAAGAAGAAATAAACCTTAGCCTTCAGAACACCCCCAAAATAACCAGAGCCATTCCCAAGATTGAATTTATGGATCCTAACAGACCGTGTATAAGTTCCGGGATCAAAGGTTTGATGTCATTAGGAGATGTGCACAGCTGGAGCCCATAATGCCCTCCCACTAACAGGCAGCCCCTTTCAGTCTGTTGTCACAATTCATTAGCTTCTTTTGACATTTGCGTGACATCATTTCAGAAAAGGGATCTAACCACAGCTCAAAGAAAAGACAGAGCCATTAGAAAAAAATCATAGCTGCAGATACAGTGCAGTTCATTAGTTTGGCATAAAGATGATAAGGATGAAAATGACATCTCATGATGGTGACTAATGACATGTTTCCCTCCCACCGTAAGCAACGCCATTCTTGAAGTGTAACTTTACATTTTGATCCTTATTCTACCACCTAGGAGGTGTTATGTAGTGAAATCTGTACTGTTATGTTCTGAATCTTCCACATATGAATTTGAAACTTAAAATTCACATGTGGAAGCCCTAACCTCCAGTGTGACTACTTGGAGATGGTTACTTTGAAGAGATAATTAAGGGCAAATGAGGTCATAAGGATGGGGCTCTACTTTGATGGATGAGGGTCCTTATAAGGAAAGTAAGAGGCACCAGAGAGATCTCTTTCTCTGCATGCATATGGTGGAAAAGCCAGGTGAGCATACAGCAAGAAGGCTGTCATCTACAAGTGAGAAAGAGAGGCCTCATCAGAAACCAACCATGCTGGCATTTTGATCTTGGACTTCCAGACTCCAGAACTGTGAGAAAATAAATATCTGTTGTCTAAGCCAACAGGTCTACAGTATATTGTCTTGGCAGTCTGAGCAGACTAATAAGAAGAACCATAGCTTAGGCAAGCTATAATGATAGCTGGGGCAGTTTGGGAGCATACTAAGTATTTACTTAATATTGAGGGCTTAGCATGGTGGTTGGCACATTGTCAGAAACTGGTAGCTCTCACCATCTTCCCAGTGACATTTCAAGCAAGTGAACCATTTTGAATATGCCTATGTCTTGATCTTCTGCCTAATCTGAAGTCACTGGGCATCAGGAACGTATTGAAGCTAGGGTGCTCTGGGGCACAGAGGAGAACTTTTCATTCTACTTTAACAAGCAGAAAAAATAACTCTTATTCATTGAGCCTTTTCTATGTACCAGATATCATAACACAAACCACTGCATTCCTTGTCCCATTCTTACAGCAACCTTGTGAAGGAGATAATTGTAACTCAGAAAAGTTAAGAAGCTTGCCTAAGAAGCAGTAGAGACAGGAACTAAGATCTCACAGCCTATAGAGTTATCTAGCATGATCTATATGACCCCTACAAAGCAGACCTAAGGGCAGAGCACACTCAGTCTGGAACAATGAACCTGTGAACCTGAAGCACACACAGGACTAGCAAACAAAAGAGACCACTCTAATTTCATGGCATCAACCCAAATGTCCGTCAATAAAAGGTTGAATAAAGAAAATGTGGCACATATACACCATGGAATACCATGCAACCATAAAAAGGAACAAGATCACGTCCTTTACAGGGACATGGATGGAGCTAGAAGCCATTATCCTCAGCGAACTAACACAGGAACAGAAAATCAAAGACCACATATTCCCATTTGTAAGTGGGAGCTGAACAATGAGAACACATGGACACAGGAAAAGGAACAACACACGATGGGGCCTGTCAGGGGGTGGGGTGGGGAGAGGGAAAGCATTAGGAAAAATAGCTCATGCATGAGGGCTTCATAGCTAGCTGATGGGTTAATAGGTGCAGCAAACCACCATGGCACACATTTACCTATGTAATAAACCTGCACGTCCTGCACATGTACCTGGGAACTTACAGAAAAAATAAATAAATAAAAGAGAGAGCAATCTAACTAAATAAAGCATGCTCAGTCAAGTAGTGTGGAGAGCTTAAAATCATCTCTTCTATGAATATCTAATAGAATGGAAAAAAGTATTATGATAAATAAATGAAAAAGCAGCATATATGACTTTATAAAAGTATAATTCCACTTATGTGTGTGTGCATATATATATTCCACTTGTGTGTGTGTATATATATATGTTCAGTAAATTTATTTAACATTCATTTGACTTTATTTCAGGGAAAGAACACTAAAGGGTATGTACGTCTCATAATATGTGTTTAGATATATATGTATTAATTTTTACAAACTGAAATATATCAAAATATTCATTTGTAGGGCAATTTTATTTCTCTTCATGTGTCCCATGTTTTCTATAGGTTTAAAATAATTACATTTTTTTCATGTTTTTTTGTTAGTTACAAATTAATTTTTATTTATATGTAACATTTTGTTAGTTATGTATTAATCAGATTTCTTTAGGTTTTCCATAAATGTCATTTTTCTGTTCCAGCATCCCACCCAGGATATCACATCACATTTAGTCATCACGTCTTAGGATCCTCTTGACTGTGCCGATTTCTCAGATTTTCCTTGCTTTTGGGAGCTTAACAGTCTTGAGAAATACTGTTCAAGTATTTTGGAAAGCGTTCCTCTATGGGAATCTGTCTGTTGTTCTCTCATGATTAGACTGGGAGGAAGATCACTGAGGAAAAGTACCATTTTTATCACAACATATCAATGAATATACTGTCAACATTACTTATATCTGTTGATTTTCAGGTAGCGTTTGTCAAATTTCTCCACTATAAATGTACGATTTTTTTCCTTTCCATGCTGTACTCTTTGAAAGAAAGTCACTGTAAACAGTCTGTGCTAATGAGTAGGAAGAGTTTTCTTCCACTTTCTGGAGGGCAAGAGTATGAATTGCTTGGGTTTCTGCATTCTGCACTCTGTTCTCCTGCATTTATCCAGTTACCTAGTTAGTTAGTTGTATCAGTATGTACTTATAAATATTGATTTGATACTTTCAAATATAATTCGACATTACTATATTTTGTTGCTGCAATTTTTCCAGCTTTGTGCATCAGGAACGCTTCCGTCGTTTCCTGTGTCTCTTTGATATATAACATCATTGTGGGCATTTGGCATTTTGTTTTTTAGAGCAATTCTTTACTTTCTTGCCCAGAAATTTGCTCCAGATTCATCTTGTATATGCTCTGCCCTCATCCTATAATCATTTTAACCATTTTAACCACTCTGGCAGTCTCTTTTAATTATAATATTTCGTACTTATAATACCATTCATACTTAAGTGATTAATAATAATGTTGGTTTAACGTAACTGCTTTCTATTTGTTGCATTTGTTCTTTCTTTCCCCATGTCCTCTACTTCTACTTTCTCTGGTTTGAATAACATCCTTTCTGTTATTCCATTTTAACTCCTCTCCAGCCTATTTCTCGAAGTTTTTCATGATGTTTGTAGAGTTTCCAATATACATTTTTAAGTAGTCTAAATCTACCTTCATGTGTAGTGCAGGCATCTTATAATAGACTTCCCAATTCCTCTCTTTCATTTCTTATGACATTGCTATCACTTATTTCACTTACCCATAAGCTATAATCACCCAATTTATTGTTATTATCATTAGTTAAAAACAGAATAAACTGCAGACTTCTATTCCTATAAAACTAACACACAAGTCAGATGTCTTTTACAAGTATGGATTCACACACACACAAATTCCTGGAGCTGTGACAAATCCATTTTCTCAGAAATAAAAATGCTATTTATTTTTCCAAGAAATCATCTCAAGATGCTAATATACCATCTTTTATAAACTGATTTTTGGCTCTTCTCTGGGTAGAATTTCCTTTTATGAATCCAAAGACAACTATTTGCCAAGTACCCAGCTATCATACTCATGGAGTCAAGAGCATGAGAGATAGAAACAAAAAAAGACAATGTGGACTGAAAATAAGTCACTGGGATGTCCACTGAATCTCACAGCAAGCATGGCACAAAGGCAAATGATGATAGACCTAGAGGATTTTGTAACCCACCCTTTCTGGCGCATTCCTGAACATCAGAGACACCCCCTGCCATCTCTCCAAATGCTTCCTGAATGCCGCCAAAGAAACAGGAGCCTGTCTAGGAGCCTCCATCCAATTCCTCATGCACCCACCATATGCTGGGCCTTCCAAATAAACAGGAAGTTAAGAAGTTCCAAGTTCATTACGAAGTCGTCATTGCACTGATAATTGCGTGAGGAGTTCAGTGGTGCAGAAGCAATTCCACACGTAGTGTAAGTGATCTCTTCTATCAGAAATGAGCCCCCAGGTTCTTTTTAGTTATGATCCAGTAGCAGAAAAGAAAATGGTGAAGGAGCGGTTTCCCTCTTACTATTCATGTATACTTCTTGTTACATAAATGGTATTTATGTTATGTTGTGGTTATGTTGTGCGGGTGGGGGGAAAGAGAAAGAGAGAGAAGGGAGGAAGAGTTGAAATAGTATTATGGGGAAGGCCACAGCCTTGTGTGCAGGTACTAAGTCAATTGGAATGTTGATCATCTGAAAATCAAGGGTGTCTTTTAGACATGTCCAGGCATTAAAATGAGGCTGTTTTCCTAATTTTTCAGCTCCTAAACCGGCTGCACATCATCTGGAGAGTTTCATAAAAGACCTTATTCTAGAGGTTCAGGATTTAGTGAACAAATCTTTTACATTATCCTCATCTACATCATTCATGAAACTGTCAGTTCCACACATTTCAGTTCTGCTCCTGTGAACTTGATTCTGTTGCACATGAAAAAAATCTTAACCACTAAGTGTCTATTTGGTTCATTCTGCTACATACCAGTTTCCCAGGGTTTGAAAACAGAAGACCTGCTCCTTATTTCTCTTTGATTGTGTAATTAATCTGCAATAAATGAAGCTTCCAAGTGTTTTATGGCGCTTCACTTTCTCATTCCCCTCTGACATTTGGAGGGAAAATGGAACACACAGCAAGACCTTTGAACAAGAGGTAATAGCCGTTAAACTGAAACACGATGCAAGGTTTTCCTAACCATGAGTTCATAATATGTGTGTTCATGGAAAGTGATGTGCTTGTTGCCTGCAGCAAAACCAGATGCTCTGTTTTCAGTTGATCAGTGTTGCTAGGAGGTAGTAATACAGTGTCTGCATTCAAGAAAGAGAATTAAAGGAGCAATGTCATAATTCTATTTCCAGATGTCCCACAATAAGGATGATGAGTTAAAATGCAGTGTGCTTCAGATTCCATTCAGTGGAACCTAGCATAAAGTTATCAAAAGAATAATCACATTTGTAAAGTGAAACTTGGGACCAGATCCAAACTTTGCTACTTCCCAGCTATGTGTCCTTAGGCAAGAAGAGTAACAATCACAACGCAAAGCTGTGACACTTAAAACACATAAAAGTATAGAGACACTGCCCAGTACCTGTTCAACAGAGGTTGTTCACTGAATAAAAATGAAAAATGGACATCATACTATTATATTTAAATATCATATTTATGTTCTGTACATAGACGTTGTATTAGTTCCCCAAGGTTGCCATAGCAAAATACCACAGACTGGATCGCTAAGCTTCAGAAATTTATTTCTCACACTTTCAGAGTCTGGAAGTCCAAGATTAAGGTGCCAGCAGGGTTTGGTTTCTCCTAAGGTCTCTTTCCCTTGCTTGCAGATGGCTGTCTTCTTGCTCTGTCCTCAAATTGCCTTTTCTCTATGCATAAACATCCCTGGTGTCTCTCTCTCTCTCCTTTTATAAGGACACCAATCATATTGAAATTGGATTACGGTCCTGCCCTTATGACTTCCTTTAACCTTAATGACATCCTTAAAGGCCTTATCTCCAAATATGATCACATGGAGGGTTAAAGCTTCAACATATGAAAGTTGAAAGGACATATACAGTCTATAACAAAGGTACTATAAATAGCACTTCATATACTACTATGAATACCACTTCAAAATGTAAAAAATAAAACACTTTTTATATCTTTCTGAGAGAGTCACTGAAAAATATCAAATCTGGTATGTCTTTGAATAACAGTAAATCACTTTTCTCTCCCACCCAGTCTCTATGTCTACAAAGCAACCATCATTTTAAGGTCCTAAGATACATAGATATTAGCTTCTCTGATTGGCTGTGACTAGGAACTGTTCTAGAAATAGGTAAACTGACTAGATATCATTTTCTTGGAGCTAGGGTCCTAATTATTCCCTTTTTTAATGTCTTGCCACTAAAGTAAGAATTGAAGGGAAGAAAGATAATCCATGATAAATTCAGATATTGGGAAAATGTTAACAGGATTTTTAAAAACAGCTTTTATAGTGACTCTTGTGATCTGGCCATTCTTCTATGTCTCATTCACTGCTACAGTTAACTCTCTCATACTCCACAAATGGAGAAAATAACTATGCTACCTACAACAGGTGTATAATTAGCATGAAATCGTTTCTGATTTAGATATAAATATCCATCTAGCCCCATTCTCTGCCTTATGTAGTCAATTGCACTATACTTGCTGATGTAAGCATCCTCCAATATCATTTTCATCATTCCATCCCTTCTTACAAAAAACAAACAAACAAACAAAAACTAAGAACCTGGTAGGGTTCCCTCTTACTTTTACTACTTTTCTTTTTTTACAAATTCCTCAGAATGTCCTCTGAAATATTTCTCCAAATGTTTCCACCCAGATCATCAGCATCATTTTTTATTCCCCTTCAAAATCTCCCACTACCAGGAGAGAATAGATTTCGAGGCAGTCTCCGCAAAGCACAAAGTTGTGAGTGCAAACATGCATTAGGACAGAGTCCTCCTTGCTCAGAGACTTTGTCTCTTTACCTTTGATTTTCTCAGTGCACCCAGGACAGAGCCTACTAAATAAAAGGTAAATAAAAGATAACTAATAAAGAGAGGTATGTCTCCTTGTTCCTTTCCACTTATTTAAAATCTGATTTTAAGTTTTCTCCTTCTAGGAGACCATTGAAAACAAATACACCTGACTCTGATTACCCTTTAATTACATGTTCCCATACTTTAGTTAGACTCCAGTAACAAGCATACACTGATAAGTTACTTTGAGGATGTATTTCCTTAAAACGCCATTTCATAGGGGTGCTCCATGTCACCAGAAGGTAGAATAAGCCTTTGTGCATAGTTCATTCAAATGTGTTTTTGATCAACAAGTTAAATCAATATTTCACTCATTTTATAGCTCATATCACCTCTTCTTTGTGAATACACAAACGAAGCTGGTAGATACACCACTTTCTAATTTAACAATGTTTTTCAATGCTTACTTTGTGCAAGGAGTTGGGTTGAGGACTATACATACATGATTTTCCATGATCCTCATAAAAATGTGTGAAGGAAATTGAGGTTAAACCACGTTATCCACTAACCCAGGGTCACAGAGTAAGTAAGCCATGAAGTCAGGATTCAAATGGATACCAGAGTCGCACATTAATTCCCCTATGTTTTGGTGTCTTTAAAATTAGATTGTCTACTTATTCCTATGCCAAAGAAAGATCTTGCAAGATGCTTCTCCTTCACACATACTACAAGGAAAGAAATTGATACACAGAGATACACTCACTCCCTTTCTCCCTAAACACAGATAGCTTTGAAGGAGAAATAAAATCCTATTTAATTAAGCCAACTTGGTTTGGTCTAAATTGGAAGAGATGCAAAGAGGTCATCTAGGTAAGTTCCCTGGCTACCAAATAAAAACATACATTAAACATCCAAGATTAATTATTGATCATCTTTACACCATCAGCACAGTCACTAAAATAATGATACACAAATCTTCATGTCCTTCAACAGGTCAGTATGGAACTGCCGTGGCATTTTAGCAATTTTTGCAGAATTCTCTAGCATTTCTTCAATTTAAAAAAGACATACTGGTATGTGGAGCTTTTACTGTTTGGCTCTTTATTAAATCCAGCTAAATAATTTTCAAGACATTAATTATTGATTGCTTCAATCTTTGCCCTGGTAAGAGGAAAAGATTAAAAATTGCAAGAGGAGATAATTTCAAAAAGACACAAAGTTTATTCTTCAAGAAAGATCCAGAGAATGAAAGGTGTTCTTTAAATACATCTGAAACTAAGAGGCTTTTATATGCCTAAGTTTTGATTGAAGTCTGTTTGGATGTGATTACAGGGAATTCATGATTCCACACATGAGTTTTAATCCTGTTGTCAGAGGGAGAAAGAAGCGTATATTTGCTAGCTGATTTTGTATGTAGGTCATGTCACTGTGTTTTGATTCAAAAGATACAGTATAAAATATTTCCTGCTTTAAATGAGTTGAAGTTGGAGAGAAAGAGAATATATTCCGAGTTTTGAGACCCTTTAGCTCCAGGGGATATCTAGCAGCTGGAAAACTCAAATTTTATTGCAAGGAGTAGAAATACTCTTTACAGATTGTGCGTGTGTGTTTGTTTTATTAAAATTTTAACTGTTTGAGGGTTGACTACAAAAGTCTCCATCAGATCACATCCAAAGATTGGGACTATAGTTGAGGAAAACTTGAAGTACAAAGTTCAGGCAGGAGGTGCTACAAGGGTAGGAGAAATTGGTATGTCGATTCTCCACAAAATGCCAACTTGATGTTTTGTTCAAGTTTGAAAAGGAAAATTAAAATGTCAGGAATAAACAAAAAAGATATCAGTTACCTCTGCCATGTGACTTTGCAGTCCCTCCCACTTAATGCTGCATTGAGCCTCTTCATTCCTTGGCTTTGGGATTTGCCTGTGACTTGCTTTTTGGTCAATGGAATGTCAGCAGTGGTACACAAACAGAAGCTGGAAATGTTCTTGCTAGGCTGGGTTTTTGCTCTTGTACTTCTGCTACCACCACAAAAACAATATACTTCAAGTAGATTACTAGCCCCAGAAGGATGAGTGACACAGGAGCAGATCTGACCTGAATCCATGTCCTGGAGCAGAGTCCAGCCAAGACCAGTGGAGATCAGCAGAATCACTCACTATTCACCAGCAGATGAGTGAGAATAAATGACAGTAATTTAAGCCACTGACTTGGAGTGATTTGCTACACGAAATTTTGTGGGATTATGAACCAATAGAGGCTTCTAACCTGTTTTCGTTCAAAGACTTCTTTCAGAATATGATACAAGCTGTGGACTTTCTTCTTAGTAAAAGCATATGCATAAATTTAAGATTTTGTATGCAATGTCAGAGGATTCCTTGACCCCCTACATTATCCAAAGAGACCTGGTTATTAAGAACACTGGCTTTTTTTTTATGTCTAATTAGTATTGCCTGAGCAAATTGGTAGTTAAATTTAGAATAATATACAAAGGAGAAAAGAAATGTGACTGTTTTGTTTTTCAAATGATATTTAACAATTTATTTCAGCATGCTCTTTCTCCTTCAGCACCCATATTCAATCCATAAACAAATACTATTAGTAACACTTTTAAAGCATCTTTTTATGCTGTCCACTTCTCTCACTCCCACTGCTACCACTCTAGTCCAAACAACCGCAGTCTCTCACCAGGATGATTGCAGTAGCCTTCTAACTGACCACTTTCCTTCCTCTCTGGCCCTCTGCAAAATATTCTTCACCCAAGAGTCAAAGTTATTTTCAAAAATTTCCTTTGGCAAAATGTTGTTATTCCAAGTTAAAGGACAGTATGTGCCTAGGTCAAGAAATCACCTTCAAATTTAGTTAAGAGATTAACTTATATTAAGCTCAGCATGTACTAGGCAACTCATCTCTTCATTCATGTACCTAGAATAGTTCATATAAAAAGAAAGGAGATATTTAGTTAGTAAAGCATCTTATAGGATGATAAGCAAATGATTAATGAATCTACTTGTGTGCATAAGCAAAAAAAATAAATAACATTACAAATCAAGAGCAAATTCAGAATAATTTTGTCAAATAGATGTGAAACCTGATATTCATCAGGCAAAACCACTAATGTGTCTCTAGTTGAGCAAACACAAACCTAGAATGACATGACACACACCTGGAGTTCTCACCAAATTTTCAAGGTTTGTTTACTAGGAAAAAAATCAGAAAAAAAAGTTTTGTAGTATATTTATATATGTTTCTGATCACTGAGGTGACATCCATGGGCATAGTTTGCAAATATATAAAATATAATTAAAAATCAATTCTTCTGAAATCTGCAAGTCTCATTCTCTTAGAAGGGGAGCCCCAATAACTATTCCTTTTATTTTTGGCTATTCCATCTTTTGGAAATTACAGGAGGCAGCAAGACTATCTGGATTGAATTGTGGGAAAGTATTGGTAATACAAAAATCACAGGAATTTGGGGACACAGTGGGTTACCATGAAAATTTGGAAGTTGAGCAATAAACAAATGAAAGATATGATATTATCAGATAGTTAACATAGACTTTAGAAAGCAGGTTTTTAAATTATATATATATATATAAATTATTTTCATATATATATATATATACACACATATATACAGTCCTAGGGTCAGAAACTGTCCAGAAGAAAATCACTGATAAAGATGAGAGAATGTGTCAAATGAACATCTGGCATACAGCTCCTATGAGTACACAGGGAACTCTCTGATTATCACAGATCTACATGGTGTTTCTAGTGATAATCAAAGTAAGTGTCACTCATACAAGTCAGAAAAAATCATGAATTTTCCTTGAAACTTTCACTTTTCTCCTCACTGCATATTCAGTCTTTCTCATATTCTTCTAGCTTTATGTCAATATTTTTCACATCATTGATAATGAGACCAGCCTGCCATCTTTTATAAAGCTTTCAAATATCTGAGTTTATTTAGAACGCTACAAGATAGTTAATACTTCTCATACTTACTTTATATGTATGTTTATTTATTTTAGATTTACATAAAGAATGTCTGCTCATCTACTTGAGGAAGATAGTGTAATGATAGCAGACAATATTTTTAAAATTCAACAAATGCTCATTATACACCATTTTGTGTCAAGCACTTTGTTAGGCCATGGGGATATAGCAGTTACAGAAACATCTGCAAGTGTGTCACTATCTAGTAAGAGAGATATTTCGATATTGTTGGTCAAGGCAGACCCTTCTGGAGAATGATGTTTAAATTACTGCCTTAAAGAAAAAAGAAACAAATCCCAAGATTAAAAAATAAATAAATAAATGAAAGTATGATTGGCAAGTCTAAAGCCTATGGAAATAGACCTAGGCATGGCATAGTTCACAGAGTTTAATACCATAGCTGGAACATAATGAGTAAGAAGTAGAAATTGATGAAATGAAGTCAGAGAGGTAGGCAGGGCTGGTTCCTACAGAACTGTCTAGGGTAAGAAATTTGGATTTTATTTCCAGGGCAATAGGAAGTCACTAGGTGATATAGTTTGGATGTTTATCCTCCCCAAATTGCACATTGAAATGTGATCCCTAATTTTGGAGGTGGGGCCTGGTGGGAGATGTTTGGGTCATGAGGACGGAACACGCTTGGGTGTCTTAGTGCCTTTCTCATAATAATGGGTGAGTTCTCACTCTGTTAGTTCATTAAAGAGCTGATTGGTTGAAGGAGCCTGTCACCTCCTCCTCACTCTCTCTTCCTCCCTCCTTCCATGTGATATACTGGCTCCCTCTTTGCTTTCCATTATGATTTTAAGCTTACTAAGGCCTCACCAGAAGCCAAGCAGATGCAGGCACCATGCTTGTACAGCCTGCAGAACCATTAGCCAAATAAACCTCTCTTTTCCTTGTAAATTACCCAGTCTCGGTGTTCATTTACAGCAATACAAAACAGACTAGCAAACTAGGTAGATTTTAGGCAAGGACATAAGTGACATACATAATTTGCATTTTGGAAAGATCACTCTGCTCCTGTGAAAAATTGATGGTAGAAAGGCAAAAAGGGTAGGGCAAGGAGACCAGTAAGAAGGTCACAAAAATAAATTAAAAGAAAGATGAAGATGGATTAAATTATCTTGGAAGTATAAAATAAGGGATGTCAACAGATTTTCAGTGATGAATTCACTTCTTGGATGTGAGGAAAGAAAACACTTAAAAACAATGCCAACATGTTTAATTGAGAAACTGAGAGGGTGATGGTACCAATGACAATCAAAATGGACCCTTTCCTTTCTTCCTTCCCTCCTTCTTTCATAGGTCTCTATGTTGGGGAACAGTGGTAGTGATGGTAGCAAGGAGGTAGGAACCCAGAAGAGGCTATCAGAAGCCATTCACCAGGACAGGGGTGGAGTGACAAGGCCATCCACTTGGGCAGGGGTAGAAAACAGTAACAATCTGACCCACAATGTCAAAGACTGAGCCAAGATGATGAGCCAAAGCAGACTGTAAATGGTGTCCACCTAGGACTGAGCAAACCATCACCCAGTGTGGGGTAAAGGAGCTCAAGTGACATGGGGCAGTGTCTAAAGAAAGGGACAGAAGCAGTGATGACAGATTGATTACATAAAGGGGATTGATCCAATAAGTAAATATATTGAAGTTAATATAAGTCAAGGTTCTTACTTGCAGAGAAGGGAATTGCAAGTAAGGAAAGAAGAAAACTAGAATGAGTCACGTGATGTTAGATTACAATTGGAGGTACTGGTGTAAATTAATGGTTTCAATATAAATAGATACAGAAATAAATATAGATATAAATGTGTACATATAAAACTTTTATGTATATATAAACATATATACACACATATATATTTATAAATATATGTATACATTATAAATATATTCATATATGCAAATATATATATACACATACATGTATATGTATATACCTACATAGTTATATGAAATATGTGTGTGTTTATATGCCTTAGTACTGTTTACCAGGAAGGCTGGGAGGAGTGTTAACTCAATAGCCATGAGCACCAGTAGTGCACACATCCTGGTTTCTAAATTCCTTTCTTCACTAAATGCAAACAGAACTCCATGGAGAAATGGTTGAACCCAAAGCTAAAGAAGTGAAAGAACAAGATAAGCCTGGGACATCTCATGTCAGAAAGTAAGGAAATACCAAATAACAATGGGTGTATGCCAAAAGGACACAGAAGTCTGCAAAAAGGAGCTCAAACTGGTCAAATCTGGGACTGTTTAGGTATCAGAATGAATAATAATAATAATAATCTTAGATGATAACCAATTACATATAATGGGAAACCATAGGTCCAACCTGATATAAATAAGTAAATTAACCAATGGAAAGAAGAGAAATCATTTATTTACAATGTGGTAACAATTAATAAATGTTGAAGGAGTAAGAATTAGAAAATTATCATTTGACAACCATCATAGTAATAATTTATACAAAAAAAATCAATAGATGTCATAACTATGGGTGAAATTTGAATCGAGATGAAATACCTACATAGCCATACCCTACTTTCTAAAAATATTTTCTAATACAATGGAAAAGATGTTACTTTAGAGTAGAGGAAACTGAAAAATGACACCTTAATTAAGTAATCAAAGTTAACATTACTAGTAACCAGACAAATTAAAACTGTGTGCCACCTGATATAGTGGAATGAAAAGGCCACACTGATACTTAGGCCAGAATTGCATAACATCAGTGTAATCACAAGGAAGCATAAGAAAACTCCAAACTGAGAAACATAGAAAATAACTGGCTTGTAATCTATAAAAATGTCAAGATTGTAAAAGCCAATGAAAAACTTAAAATTTTTTTCACATTAAAAAACATTAGTGAACTATGACAAATAAATTTAACACATCATTTTAGATCAGATCCTTTTGCTATAAAGGACATTATTGGTAATAATTCTTCTTTAAATGTTTGGTAGAATGGACCAGTGAAGCCATCTGGTCCTAGGCTTTGTTCGGATACATTTTTGATTGCTGATTCAATAAACTTACTTGTAATTGGTCTGTTCAGATGTTCTATTTCTTCATGACTTAGTCTTGGTAAGTTGCATGTTTTTAGGAATTTATTCATTTCTTCTAGGTTCTTGAATTTATATGTATATAATTGTTAATATTAGTCTCATCAATCTTTGTATAGTTAAATCAGTTGTAATGTTTCCTCTTTCACTTCTAATTTTGAATGTTCTCTCTTTTTTTCAAGCTAGGTTATCCATTTTGTTTATTTTTTCATAAAGAAACTCATAGTTTTATTGATTTTGTTGTTTTTATAATATCTATTTCACTTATTTCTTACCTGATTTTTGTTATTTCCTTTCTTCTGTTAACTTTTGGGCTGAGTTTGTTTATGTTTTTCTAGTTTCTTCAGGTATAAATTGATGTTATATATTTGAGGCTTTTCTTTTTCTTATTATAAGCATTTATTGCTGTAAATTTTCGTTTTGGAACTACTTTGCTGCATCCCATAAATTTTTGTATGTTGTATTTCCACTTTTGTTCATCTCAAGACATTTTTATTTTCTTTTGATTTTTTCTTTGACTCGGTTGTTCAGGAGAATATTGTCTAATTTCTACATATTTATGAACTTTTTAGCTTTCATCCTGCTATTAACTTCTAATTTTGTACTGCTGTTGTCAGAAAGATACTTGATACTCATCCTTCTCAAACTTTTTCAAAGAATTGAAGATAAGGAAACACTTCCAAACTCATTTTATGAAGCTAGCCTTACCCTAATACTGAAGTCAAACAAGGGCACTACAGAAAAATAAAATTAAAGGCCAATAGCCTTTATGAACATAGATTAACATGGAATTTCCTCAGCAAAATACTATCAAACCAAATTCAAACCACATGAAAAGAATTATACACTACAATCAAGTAGGATTCAGACCTGGAATGTAAGGACAGTTCAACAAACAAAAGTCTATAAAATACACCACATATACAGAATGAAGGGTAAAAATCATATGATCATCTCAATAGATGCAGAAAAAATATATTTGATAAAAGTCAACATCCTTTCAGGATAAAAACTCTTAACAAATTAGGTATAGAATGAATGTATCTCAGTGTAACAAAGGCCATATATGACAAGCCCACAGCCAATATCACACTCAATAGTGAAAAGCTGTAAGCATTACCTCTAAGATCAGAATGTAGACAATGATACCCACTGCTCATTCTTGCCACATCTGTTCAGCACAGTACTTGAAGCCCAACCAGAGCAATTAGACAAGAAGAAGAAATAAAAGGCATCTAAGTCAGAGATGATGACGCTAAATTTTTTCCACATATAACAACCTTATATATTGAAAATCCTAAAGATTCTACCAAAAAAAATGTTAGAACCAAAATAATTCAATAAAGTTGCAGAAAACAAAATCAACATACAAAATCAATGGCATTTCTATACACTAACAACAAATTATTCAAAAAAGAAATTATGAAAACAATCTCATTTACAATAGCATCAAAAAGAGTAAAATATTTAGGATTAAATTTAACCAAAAAAGTGAAAGATTGATATGCTGAAAAATAAAAAATATTAGTGAAAGAAATGAAAGGAGGCACAAATAAATGAAATGGAATGGATAGGAAGATTTAATATAGCTAAAATGTCCATATTACCCAACGTGGCTACAAATTCAATTCAATCATTATCAAAATTCCAAAAACACTTTTTACAGAAATAGAAAACACATTTCTAAAATTTACTTGGAGCCATAGAAGACCCCAAAGGGTCAGCACAATCTTAAGCAAAAAGAACAAAGCTGGAGGCATCACACTTTTAAATTTCACATTATATAAAAAAGCTATTGTAATCAAAACAGTATGGTAGTGACATAAAAACAGATACGTAGACCACTGGAATAGAACAGAGAGCCCATAAATGAATCCACGTATATATATTCTATTAATGTTCTATAAAGCCACCAAGAATACAAAATGGAGAATGGATAGGCTCTTTAATAAAGGATGCTGGGAAAGTATGATATCTACATGAAACAACAATAAAATTGAATCCTTATCTCACATTATACATATAAATCAACTTAAAATAGATTAAAGCCTTAAATATAAGGCTTAAAGCTATAAAATATTTAGAAGAAAACATATAGGACAAGCCCCTGACACTGGTGTTTGCAATGAATCATTGGGTACAATATCAAAAGCATAGGCAACAAAAGCAAAAATACACAAGTAGGACTACATCAAGTTGAAAATCTTCTGCATATCAAAGGAACAAATTTAACAAAATGAAAAGGCAACCTATGAAATGTATTAACACCAGTAGGGGTTAATATTCAAAACTTATCAGAAGCACATACTCCATATACATACATACATACATAAACTAGCAAATGGTGTTAGAACCTAAATAGTCATTTCTCTAAAGAAGATATACAAATGGCTGATGGGTATAAGAATGTGCTCAACATCATTAATCATCAGGGAAATGAAAATTAAAACCACAATATATACCACCTTATACCTGTTAGAATGACTATTATCAAAAAGACAAAAAGATAAGCATTGGTGAGGATGTGAAGAAAAGGTAACTTTGTAGGTGACAATGTAAACTGGCATAGCTATTGATATGCTTTGGCTGTGTTCCCACTCAAATCTCATCTTGAATTGTAACTCCCACGATTCCTATGTGTTATGAAAGGAACCTGGTGGGTGATAATTGAATCATGGGGGTGGGTCTTTCTCATGGTGTTCTCACAATAGTGAGATCTGATAGTTTTACTTTTTTATTATTTATTTATTTAATTGTACTTTGGGCTATGGGGTACATGTGCACACCCTGCATCCTGCAGGATTGTTGCATAAATACACACATGCCATGGTGGTTTGCTGTCTTCATCCCCCTCCCCCGCCATCCGTTGCCTACATCAGTTATTCCCCATCCTCCCCACCCACCACCGTCCCTCTCCTCCCCTTCCCTTCACCCACTGCACCTAGCCCAGTGTGTGTTGTTTCTTTCCCTGTGCCCAAGTGTTCTCATTGTTCAATACCTGCCTATGAGTGAAAACATGTGGTGTTTGGTTTTCTGTTCTTCTGTCAGTTTGTTGAGAATGATGGTTTCTAGATTCATCCACGTCTCTATAAAGGACACTAACTCATCGTTTTTTGTGGCTGCATAGTATTCCATGGTGTATATGTGCCACATTTTCTTTGTTCAGTCTATCATTGATGGGCATTCGGGTTGGTTCCAGGTCTTTGCTATTGTTAACAGCGCCAAAAAGAACATACATGTCCATGTGTCTTTATAATAGAACAATTTATAATTCTTTGAGTATATACCCAGTAATGGGATTGCTGGGTCAAATGGAATTTCTATTTCTAAATCCTTGAGGAATTGCCATACTATCTTCCATAATGGTTGAACTAATTTACACTCCCACCAACAGTGTAAAAGCATTCCTATTTCTCCACATCCTCTCCAGCATGTGTTGTCTCCAGATTTTTTAATGATTGCCATTCTAACTGGCGTGAGATGGTATCTCAGTGTGGTTTTGATGTGTATTTCTCTAATAACCAATGATGATGAGCACTTTTTCATATGTTTTTTGGCCTCATAGATGTCTTCTTTTGAAAAGTGTCTGTTCATATCCTTTGCCCACTTTTGAATGAGTTTTTTTTTTTTTTTTCCTTGTAAATCTGCTTTAGTTCTTTGTAGATTCTGGACATTAGCCCTTTGTCAGATGGGCAGATTGCAAAAATTCTTTCCTATTCTGTTGGTTGCTGGTTCACTCTAATGATTGTTTCTTTTGCTGTGCAGAAGCTGTTAAGTTTCATTAGATCCCATTTGTCT
This sequence comes from Alouatta palliata, assembly GCA_004027835.1. Taxonomy (NCBI): domain Eukaryota; kingdom Metazoa; phylum Chordata; class Mammalia; order Primates; family Atelidae; genus Alouatta; species Alouatta palliata. The sequence goes on along the minus strand of PVKV010025447.1, from coordinate 7,658 downwards.
ATTTTGGCTTTTGTCGCTGTTGCTTTTGGTGTTTTAGTCATGAAGTCCTTGCCTGTGCCTATGTCCTGAATGGTGTTGCCTATGTTTTCTTCTAGGGTTTTTATGGTGTTAGTTCTTATGTTCAAATCTTTACTCCATCTGGAGTTAATTTTCGTATAAGGTGTAGGGAAGGAATCTGATGGTTTTAAAAAAAGAAGTTTCCCTGCACAAGCTCTTTTTTTCCCTGATGCCATCCATGTAGGACATGACTTGCTCCTCCTTGCCCTCTGTCATGATTGTGAGGCCTTTTTCAGCCCAATGGAACTGTAAGTTCATTAAACCTTTTTTGTTCCCAGTCTTGGGTATGTCTTTATCAGCAGCTTGTAAAAGAACTACAACAGCCATTATGGAGAACAACATGGAAGATATTAAAATAATTAAAAATAGAACTACTATATGACCCAGTAATCCTACTTCTAGATATATACTCAAAGAAAATGAAATTAGCATCTCAAAGAGATAGCTCTGTGCTCATGTTCACTGCATTATTCAAATAGCAAAGATACAGAAACAACCTGAGTGCCCATCCACAGATTAATACATAAAGAAAACATACATGGCAGAAAGGGCACCCTATGCAATAAATGGTGTTGGAAAAACTGGATAGCCACATGTAAAAGAATGAAACTTGATCCCTATTTCTCATCATCTACAAAAATCAACTCAAGATGGATCAGGCTTAAATCTAAGACTCAAAAACATAAAAATTCAAGAAGAAACCTAGGAAAATCACTTCTGGACATTGGCTTAGGCAAATAATTTATGGCTAAGACCTCAAAAGCAAATATAATCAACAAAATAAATAAATAGGACCTAACTGAACTAACAAACCTTCCACACAACTGAACAATTAATCATCAGAGTAAACAGACAACCCATAGGCTGAGAGAAAATATTTGCAAACTACATCTGACAAAGGACAACCAACCAGAATTTACAAGAAACTAAAATAACAAAGCAAGAAAAAAGAAAAGAATCCCATCAAAAACTGGGCAAGAATAGATGTTTCTCAAAAGAAGATATATAAATGGCCAATACAAATATGCGAAAACTGCTCAACATCACTAAGCATCACAGAAATTCATATTAAAACCACAATAAGATACCACATTACCTCAACCAGAATGGTCAGTATTAAAAAGTGAAAAAACAATAGCTGTTGGCATGGATGTGGTAAAAAGGGAATTTTTATACATTGCTGGTCAAAATGTAAATTAGTACATCTATGGAAACCAGTACATTCAATGTCTCAAATAAACTAAAAGTAGATCTACCACTCAATCCACCAATCCCGCTACTGGTTGTCTACCCAAAAGAAAAGAAGTTATTACATAAAAAAGACACCTACACACATATGTTTATCACAACACAATTCACAATTACAAATTACAAAGATATAGAACCAACCCATCAACCAGTGAGTAGATAAAGAAAATGTGGCACATATATACTATGGAATACTACCCAACTATTAAAAAGAATGAAATAATGTCTTCTGCAGTGACTTGGATGGAGCTGGAGGCTATTGCTTTAAGTAACTCAGGAATGAAAAACTGAATACCATATATTCTTACTTATAAGTGAGTACTAAGTTATGGGTATGCAAAGACATACAGAGTGGTATAATAGGCACTGGAGACTCAGAAGAGGGGACAGTGGGAGATAAGGGATTTAAAAAACTACGTTTTAGATACAATGTATACTACTGGGTGATGGATGCACTAAAATCTTAGACTTTACCGCTATATGATTCATCCATGTAACCAAAAACCACTTGTATCCCGAAAGTTATTGAAACAAAAAGATTAAAAAGGTAAGCAAAATGCATGAGGAATTATTCATAAAACAAGAAATTCATATGGCTGATAAATATATATCAGCCATACTGGGTGATACACACACACACACACACACATAAACACACACACACACACACACACACACACACACACACTGTGACGCTCAAACACATTGGTAATCAGTGAAATAAAAATCAAGAACACAAAAAGAAAATGTAAGAGTATATATATATGTGCAATGAAACATTAGTCAGTCTTAGAAAAGGAGATACTGTCATTTGCAACAACATGAAAGAACCTAGAGGAGATTACGATAAACAAGACATATAGAGAAAGACAAATATTGTTTGATCTCATTAATACATGGGATATAAAAAAGTTGAACTAATCAAAGCAGAGAGCAAAATATTGTCTACCAGGATCTTGGGGATAGAGAAATTGGTGAGATGTTGGTCAAAGGGTAAAAACTTTCAGTTATAAAATAAGTAAGTTCTGGATATCTAACATACCACATCATGACTATAGTTGATAAAAATTTATTTACACTTAAAATTTGCTGAGAGTAGATTGTAAGTGTTCTCACCACAGGAGAAATAAGGGTAACTATGTGAGGTGATGGGTATGTTAATTAGCTTGATTGGGGTAATCATTTCACAATGTATATATATTTCAAATCATTACTTTGTACACCTTAAATATATACAAATTTCTTGTCAATCATACCTTAATAATCCTGAGGGGGAATAAAAATATTTTTCAAATAACTGAAAAAACTCTAATGAGGTCTGTGGACTTGGTGCTACTAATTATCCAGGTTAGTTTCCTGATTTTGATAATTGCATTGGAATCATGTAACATAATGTCTTTGTTAGTAAGGATTACACATTAAAGTGTTTGAGGATGTTGAGGCATCATGGGAGTAACTTCCTTTCAAACGGTTCAGGAAAAAATTTTCTTTGAACTATTCTTGAAACCTTTATGAAGGTTTGAAAGCATTTTTTAAAAGCATCTGAATTATTGTAATTTTATTATGATTTCCATTTTTTAGATTTTTTAATTGTTTATTTGTTTTCTGATAAAGACATTGGTCTGTCTTTAAACTGAATAGAGAAACAGTAGCTAAAATAGATGAAATGGTAGTAAAATTCTCTGCACAAGAATACATTAAGACAACAGAATGCTGATAAAAACAGATATATTTGCAGTCACTCTGTGAAATCTGTGAAACTTCACAGAGAATTGGAGAGATACCAGAAACTTATGGGTAGGGAAGTCTCCTTCCCCCAATTCCATGCCCTGTACAAATTTGACAACTATAAACCTGAAAGCTAACACTTATCTCAAGCAATGTTTTGGAACAGGTTTTTAAGGATCCTGCCTGGAGCATTTATAAATGACCGTGGTGCCACTTGAACTAACCAAAAACAAGTCATGCTTCCCTTTCCTCTTTTCTTCTTTAGACAGGTGGTTTTAGGTTGACAGATCATGGTACTGTTACAGTTTTTATACTCATCAAGGACATGAATTATGTCTTATCATGTACTATCAGGGATTAATACTCTTCAGAGATACGGGGGTGCTTGACAAAAATTATCAAGGGGAGGAGAGGGAGAAAAGGAAGGAGGCAAGGAAGGAAAGAGGGAAAGAGGCAGAGAAAGAAGGAAGGGAGAAAGTTAAAAGGGGAGGGAGAGAGGTGGTAAGGAAGGAACAACTACAGGAAAGAAGAAAGGAGGCAAGGAAGGGAGAAAAAAGGAAGTAGGCAAGGAACAAAAGAAGGAAAGAAGAAAGAGAGTGAGAGGAAAGAAAAAAGGAGAAAAAGAAGGAAGCAAGCAAGGAAGGAAAGAAGGAAGCAAGGAAGTAAAGGAAAAGAGAGGGAGGAAGCAAGGAAAGAAAGAAGGAAGAAATAAAAAAGGAAAGGAAGGAAAGAAGGAGACAGGCAGGCAGGTAGGCATGGGATACGTGAATTTTTTTTTAAGTATTTGGTAGTCTCTTTAGGTGAATCAATAAATGACTATATAGCCGTAATTAAAATCCTTCATTCAGGTAATAACACTATCCTGTTTAAAAGTTAACATTTGTGTCATTCATTTCCTTCAAGGTCCTTTTGTCAATCCAATTCTCCTGTAAGCTACTGTATCTTCTCTATCAAATCTGTTTAAATTGTAGTCTACCACCCACTTCTACTTTCACTTCCACTGATACTCTTTAGCATATGGGACTCTGCCATGAGCTTCATTGCTCTACAAACATTGCTCTCTCACTGGACACCAATAACACTCTCATTTCCAAATGCAAAAGCATTGTTTGAACCCAATCCCATTTTACAAAATAATAAAACACACTTCCAAGATTATTTCTAACTAAACTTCAATGACTTTTAGCTCTTTCCGTTGTATATATGCTCATATTTAAGGTAGATTTCTTTATAGCATGAAGAAGCTATTATTAGTCGTCAATTTTTAAACTCAGAGCAGTTTAGCTTTTGAAAGAGATTTTAAAATACATTCTGCATGTGGCATATGATTTAAAAGACTCTCAAAAGGGGAATTAATAAGAGATGATGAGATAAAGATATATGAAATAATGAAAATCATACAAAAAAACTAATGGTGTGATCTGATTAACCTTGTCCTGTAATACAAGACTATGACAGCATTAAGATCAAAGGAAAATGATCTTTACATAATGTAAAATTAATTTATGGAACTCTGAAACAAGAGATGTTATTGAGGTAAATTGTTCAGCAAGTTTAAAGTGGGAGTGAGTCACCTTTTAGATAACAAGAAATTGTAGAGTCCATTCCAGAGGCTGAGATTTTTAAAATAGTCTCAGTTCCCATATTAGAAGGCAGAGATAATCATCATTAAAGGCTTTGTAATCTACTGTAGCTAGAGCTCTCAGCATACAAAATAAAAAATCTTTATTCAGCTAGAGCCCAACTGGGTGTACATGTCTGCGAACATGCACATACAGTAACACAAAAACACAAGACCCCATTGAGAAGAAACAAAAATATTAAACAAAAATAAACCTGAAATGACTAAAACGATGTTATCTAATATTTTATTGAAGGAAACATGCTTGATCATTTGAATGATATTCTTCCTATAAAACTATGTTGAATAAAATATCAGCATAATGCAGTTCTAACTCTTTTTAATGATCAATTACATAATACCATCACTAGAGTTATTTGGTAAGAAATACCTTGTTAATTAGATTACCAGCTTGGAAAAGTCAAGAGTCTAAGCATCCAGTTTAAGCTGCATTTTTAATTACTTATGAGACTTCAGGCATGGGATAAAATGGAAATAATAATAACTTTGAGGCCAGACAGACTTGAGTTTGAATTGTCAGACTAGAATGTCTTCACCAGTTGTGTAACTATTAATATTTATTTAAATTATGACTCTCTTTGTACCTATAAAAGGGGAAATTCATGTAAATATAATAGGGACTAAAAATTTCCTTTACATTGTGGACAGCCAATAAATATAATTTCTTCTTTCTTCATTAATTAGCCAAGAGTTTTAGTTTCCACATCTATAAAATCAAGATAATAAATATTAGCCAACCAAGATTGCGTATGCGAAAACATTTCACAAAGTGAAAATTAATCACAAAGACTATGGTTTCTATGCTGTCGTTATTACTCATTATTGACCCTTGTACAGAGATGTTAATGGTAGATGAATAGATAAGAACCCAAAGACTAAATAAAGCCTTTGTAATTTTCTTTTTTATTCATCTATTTATAAATATTTATGGGGACTATATCTGTATGATTAACAAAATGTTGAGTCTCTACATTGCCATTTAGTAGTCATATAACATTTATAGCAGGTCACTTGAAGGACAATTTTGTCTTAGGCAACATGCTGGGTATGTTACAAATACTTCATTTAAATCTCGTAACAAATCAGATACGCTTCTGTAGCCTCATTCTTCCTGGGTAATTGTATGGATCAGAGCTAATGTACATAAATCACTGACAATAATCATAACAAGCATTCTATAAACAAACACTATGGTTATTATTACAGTTATGGTACCATGGAGAAAGTGATTCATTTCTTTTAGAGATGGGAAAGCTACAACCCAAAGAAGTTGAACATTTGCATGTAGTGACAAGGCCAGTTAGGCTCATATACTGTCTAATGGCCCTTTTAGAATCAGATCATATTTATTATTTAGTTGTTTGGAAACCATCCCTCAAAGACTAGCAAGCCTGATTCTACCTGAAGATTAATCAATATCTTTTAAAATATTTTTTTATTTACAACCATGACACCTCAGGAAAAAAAAATGTCAAGTTCTGAAGTAGACTCCAGGACTGGATTTTCCTTTAGCATTTCTGGTTCAAAATGATGTGCCCAGAGAAAGCTCTGGAATGGAAGCAAGACATAGCCTTACTGTGCTCCATGATGTGTCAATTTATCAGCACCACCATTACTTCAGGACATTTCCCAGAATCCCTTTCCCATATGGTTTTATGTGAAAGTTTGCCAGCGAGAGGAACTGACAGGAGATTTGGAAAGTAGAAATGGAGCAGAAGCCATCAGTCTTAAGAGATCATAAGGGTCAGTCTGTTTACATTCCCTAGACTTGGCAGTGGTCCAGACCTCCCCAGAAGTTCCCACTTTGCAGTCACAGCAGCTTAGCAGGATTTGCCATGGGATCCCCTCTCTGTAGTAGCCAGACTCTTGTTTCTCAAACTTCCCTGAAAGTTCCCCTGATCCCACCTATGCCAGTACTTTAGGCTGAAGTGGTTAATGACAGTTTCTTCATTCTTCTTGTTAGAGCCTTCATGCCCCAGCTTCTCCCACATTTGCATATGTGTTAATGCCAATATTAAATTTTATTTTTCGACATTTGTAGTGGCTCTGTTTTCCTGACCAAACCGGACTGCTTCAGGCTATCCTTTAAGGGTACATTTTTAATTAAGCCACTTCAGCTTCTCTTTCTCACCTCATTATTCCTATAGTGATATGTCACTGTGTTCTTTCAAAATATGAAGGGACTTCTGTCCCTTTCACATGTAAATTATATATTACTTCATACATCAGTTATTCAGAGTCAGCTATAAGTAAGAGACTTTAATTCATTCATTCAATAAATATCTACCAAGCTGCTACTCTTTGCCAAGGAGTGGGAAAAGCTATGATGAAATATGGCACTACTCTCATGGAACTTAAAGTTTGGCAGAAAAAAAATTGATACAAATTAAATATTTAGGCAAGGAAATGTAAAATTTCCACTCTGACAAATGCTAGAAAGAAATTCACTGTGCTCTGCCAGTCCATCGAGGAAGTTTTCACTCACTCAGGGACTTCAGAGATTTTCCTAAGTGTGTGATGAAAATGGAAGGATAAGAAGTTGTTAGCTAGACAATAGAGGAGGAAACGGTATTTCTTGGGGAAAGTACAGAGAGTAACATACTTGGAAGGAGAGTCAGGAGGGAAAGAATGTCAGCTGGGAAGAACTGAAAAGCATGTGGCTAGAGTGAGATGGTGGCAGGGCAGAGTGAGCATGTCAAATGCTGTGAGGTAGGGTGCACCCAGACCACACAGGTCAGTGTAAGCTATGTTCACTTTTTTTCATCCTAAAAGCAATGAAAAGCCACTGACCACTTTTAGCGATAATATATGCATATTTTAAAGACCCCTCTGACAAATAATAATGACTGGATTGGAGAAGGACATCACATATATATATATATATATATATATATATATATACTTCTTATTGCATTTTAGGTTTGGGGGTACATGTGAAGAACATGCAAGATTGTTACATAGGTACACACATGGCAGTGTGATT